>JAKOOJ010000107.1:0-35000 GCA_022577455.1 Arizona elegans
TATTTTTATGCGTCCTACTTAAGATACGCTCAGACAGGCGATTTGACTGGATTAAAAATGCCACCCCTGTTGAAATCTGCTGTTTACGGCTTCTATTCATCCATCTTTCCAACTGCTTGGTTCTCTATCTTCCTTGACTTCTATTCAGTCTCAAACGGAGATTGTAATTTGTTTATTTATGTCCCACCTTTATTATTATTATTTTTTTTTACAAATAACTCAAAATGCCTTCTTCCTCCTCTTTTCCCCACAACAACAATCCTGTGAGGTGAGATGGGCTGAGAGAGAGAGAGAGAGAGAGAGAGAGAGAGAGAGAGGCTCAAAATCACCCAAACCGGTGGCTAAGGTGGGACTAGAACTCACCATCTCCTGGTGATTGGTCCAAAGTCACCCAGTCAACTTTCATGACTAAATCAGGACTAGAACTCACCATCTCCTGGTGATTGGCCCAAAGCCACCCAGTCAGCTTTCATGACTAAATCAGGACTAGAACTCACCATCTCCTGGTGATTGGCCCAAAGTCACCCAGTAAACTTTCATGACTAATTCTGGACTAGAACTCACCATCTCCTGGTGATTGGCCCAAAGCCACCCAGTCAGCTTTCATGACTAAATCAGGACTAGAACTCACCATCTCCTGGTGATTGGTCCAAAGTCACCCAGTCAACTTTCATGACTAAATCAGGACTAGAACTCACCATCTCCTGGTGATTGGCCCAAAGCCACCCAGTCAACTTTCATGACTAAATCAGGACTAGAACTCACCATCTCCTGGTGATTGGTCCAAAGCCACCCAGTCAGCTTTCATGACTAAATCAGGACTAGAACTCACCATCTCCTGGTGATTGGCCCAAAGCCACCCAGTCAACTTTCATGACTAAATCAGGACTAGAACTCACCATCTCCTGGTGATTGGCCCAAAGCCACCCAGTCAGCTTTCATGACTAAATCAGGACTAGAACTCACCATCTCCTGGTGATTGGCCCAAAGTCACCCAGTAAACTTTCATGACTAAATCAGGACTAGAACTCACCATCTCCTGGTGATTGGCCCAAAGTCACCCAGTCAGCTTTCATGACTAATTCTGGACTAGAACTCACCATCTCCTGGTGATTGGCCCAATGTCACTCAGCTGGTTTTTGTGCCTAAGGCAGAACTAGAATTCCCAGTCTCCTGATGTTTGGCCCAAAGTCACCCAGCTAGGTTTCTTGGCTAAAAGTGGGACTTGAACTCACAGTCTCTTGTTTTCTAGCCTGGTGTCTGAACCACCAGACCAAACAGGTTCTCCTAATTGCTCTCAGGAAACGTAAGCCCTTTCCTTCTAAAAGGGATGTCCCCACCAACTTGATGGTTGGAGAACCTCTCTTTCTCTTGGCTGCCACACAAGAACCTTCTCTACCCCATCCGTCTCCTCTGCCCACATAGAGGGGAGAGAATGTCTAAAAACTATTTGTACCCAGCTCGCGGCTGATCTGCGCATCTCCATTCTTCCTCCAAATGGCCGTGAAGCTAGAACGATCTGGAACTCTGCCTGTCAACCTCCACCAGGGAAAGGACATCCCAAAAGGTAATAAATAAACAATTGCTAATTGTTTATTTCGCCCCTGGCCCAGCCAAAGGCTGCCATCATCAGCCTGCAACTATTCGCCGAGGTATTTTTCCTTCCAGTTGAGAATAAAAATAAAAAATGGGATCAAGTCAGGGGGATAAATGAGTGGAACAGCCTGATGGGCTGCTTAAATGGGCTGTTAGTGAAATTCTTTGCCTTTTAAAGCTTGGCCCAAACTCGTCCCTCGCCCAACGAGACTCCCGGGTAAAGTTTGCAGAATGCGTCCTATTGATCACGCAGCAAGAGAGATTGGCCATGCCATGGCTGCTGCGTGTAGCGTTGGCTTTCTCCAAGGGAATCGATGCTAGTTTTATAGCTGTGGGTATGAATCGATAGGTGAGGAGCTCTCTTAATTGATTCATCCAAGGCTTTCCACCGGAGGGGTCATCCGTTATCTCTGATAGCATTGGGTGGAATGAACCAGGGAGACAGTGAGGTGTCAGAATCCAGCATCGGATGCAGGCGAGAGGCTGAAAGAAGGTTTGGAAAGAGCCAGGAAAGTAAAAGGTGAAGAATCAGGATCAGCCACGGACACCCAGCCACGGAGGACTCTTCGACCCAGAGGCTTTTATGAGGTTTCAAAGGGTACCACCTGATTTGCTTCAGCCTACCAGGGTGGAGAGGTTTCTGGAGCTGATATCTTTGCAACAGCTTTGTTGGGCCAGAGGTGGGCAGGCGTGCTCTGGTTAAAAGGGCTTCTTGTTATTTTGAAGACTTCATCGGAAACGGAATGGGTTCCCAGCTTTGGTTCAAGGGTGGTAATCGAAGGGAACATGGGAGTGTGGGAGGGAAGGAAGGAAATTTAGAGAGAAAGAGAGGGAGGGAGAGAGGATGGAAGGGAGGAAGGAAATTTAGAGAGGAAGAGAGGGAGGGAGGGAGGGAGGGAGAGAGGAAGGAAGGGAGGAAAGAAGGGAGGGAGAGAGGAAGGAAGGGAGGGAGGGAGGGAAGATGGAAGGAAGGGAGGGAAGAAGGAAGGAAGAAAATTTAGAGAGGAAGAGAGGGAGGGAGGGAAGGAAGGAAGGAAGGAAATGAGAGAAGGCAGGATGATATGGAGAATATTCTGAGAAGGAAAGAAGGAAGGAAGGATGGAAAGAAAGAAAGGAGGGAGGGAAGATGGAAGGGAGGGAAGGAAGGAGGAAGGAAGGAAATTTAGAGAGGAAGAGAGGGAGGGAGGGAAGGAAGGAAGGAAGGAAATGAGAGAAGGCAGGATGATATGGAAAATATTCTGAGAAGGAAGGAAGGAAGGAAGGAAGGAAGGAAGGAAGGAAGGAGAAAGATGAGAGAAGGAGGAATATGAGGGGAAAAAGGAAAGGCAGAAAAGAGAAAGATGGGAGATGCAACGAAGGAAAAAATAGGGAAGAGCGAGAAAAGGGGAGGAAGGGAAGAGAGAGAATGAGAAGACAAAGGAGAGAATAAGAGAAAAAGAAAGAAAAAGATGAGAGATGGAAGAATAGGGAAAAGAGATAAAGGAAGGAAGGAAAGAAGAAAGGGAAAAAGGAAAGGAGAGAGAGGAAGAGAGGGAGGGAGAGAGGGAGGGAGGAAAAATAGCTTCTACAATATGTTTCTAAAATACCTTCAAGTCATCAGGACCCGTACTTCCTGTTTATGCTGCTGTAATCAAACCTGGTTCAAGAGCAAACCTTGGATTAGGAGCTTCACTCCCAAAGGAGATCTTCGGTTCGAATTTTCACTCAACCGAAACATCTTCCAAAGCCTCACCATGATTAGATTTCAATTCCGACCTCGGTCCAGAAAGCTCCAGGCGACACGCGTCATATTTCTCCCTCCGGTTTTCGCTCCACAGCAACCTTGTGAGGTTGACGGACGGTGCTCCTGAACCTCGAGTCCCTCCAGCAAATTCCGGGGCTGAAGCTGGATTTGAACTGATCCCGGTTTGACGTCTTAATCAAGACGCTCTGCTCTTCGATCATCCCGAAGAGGATAAAACACTTGTTCTCTCCTGCGCCGTGAAAGAGAAATCAATCATGCCACAACAGCCCTGTCAATTTTGCACAGCTTCATTCCTAAGAATACCTCTACCCCTTTCTTCGCATTTTTTTTTCTTAAAAAATGCAAAAATCTGTAGTGACGCACTTAAAGGCGTGCGCGAAATACAGGTAGTTTTCAACTTACGGCCGCAACTGAGCCCAACATTTCTATTGCTAAGTGAGTTACGACCTCTCTTGAATCACTGCAGTTGTTAAGTTAGTCACGTGGTCGTTAAACGAATCTGGCTTCCTTCCCCGTTGATTTTCCTTGTCAGAAGGTTGCAAAAGGGGGAACCATATGACCCCGGGACACTGCGACCATTGTAAATACGAGTCAGGAGCCAAGCGGCTGACTTTTGATCACGTGATTATGGTCATAAGTGTGAAAAATGGTCCTAGAGTCCCTTTTTTCCCCAGTGCCGCTGTAACTTTGAATGGTCACTAAATGAACTGTCGTAAGTGGAGGGCTACTTGGAGGCATGCGTTTCACAAAACATACGTTTCTAAATGCCCATGTCTCAAAGTAACATGTTTAACTGGACTGTGTGTTTGGTCTTGGCTTGTAAATATATATTTTTTTTATCGATAACTAGATCCTTAAATTTGCACGCCCCTTATTCAAGGATCCCACCAGTGAGTCCTGGGTCAAAAATGCGATATGCACCAGGATTAAGTGATCTTCAGGTTTGTTTCAACACTACAAGACTAGTCAATCTGATGGATGCAGGACAGGTCACCAGGATAGGCAAAATCAACCAGCTGGACTATAAATCTTGGGAAAGATTTTCTGACTTCCTCCATCTTTCAGCCATTCACAAACAACTTTCCCCTGAGATGTTCAGCCTCCCCCACACCTAGGAACCAAGAAACACACCTGGAGTTACTTCTGCATGTTGTTGTTAGTCGAGAAGTTATGTCCGACCCATCGCGACTCCATGGACAACGTTCCTTCCAGCATTCCTGTCCTCTACCATCCTCTAGAGTCCATTTAAGCTCATGCCGACTGCTTTGGTGACTCCATCCAGCCACCGCGTTCTCTGCCGTCCCCTTCTTCTTCTTTTGCCCTCCATTGTTCCCAGCATTGGGATCTTCTCCAGGGAGTCCTTCCTTCTCGTTAGATGGCCAAAGTATTTGAGTTTCCTCTTCAGGATCTGGCCTTCGAAAGAGCAGTCAGGGTTGATCTCCTCTAGGACTGATCGGTTGGATGGCCTTGTAGTCCAAGGGACTCGCAGGAGTCTTCTCCAGCACCATTGTTCAAAGGCCTCCATTCTTTGGCCTTCTCAGCCTTCCTTATGGTCCCACTTTCACAGCCATCCATTGCAACTGGGAAAACCATCGCCTTGACTATATGCACTTTTGTTGGCAGGGTGATGTCTCTGCTTTTTAATATGCTGTCTAGATTTGCCATGGCTTTCCTCCTCTTCAAGAAGAGACTGGACAGCCATTAGTCCAGAATGGAATAGCTCTCCTGCTCGAGCAGAGGGTTGGACTAGAAGACCTCCAAGGTCCCTTCCAACTCTGTTATATGGCGAGCTGAGAAGCGGAGGAGCAAAACTTCTTCAAAATAGCCCCTTTCCTTTCAACCAAAAAAAAAAAAAAAAAGACTTGGCTTTCAATATAAAGGTAAAAGTTCATCTCACACATACGTGCTAGTCGTTCCCGATTCTAGGGGGCGGTGCTCATCTCTGTTTCAAAGCCGAAGAGCCAGCGCTGTCCGAAGACGTCTCCATGGTCATGTGGCCAGCATGACTAAACACCAAAGGCGCACGGAATGCTGTTCCCTTCCCACCAAAAGTGGTCCCTGTTTTTCTACTTGCATTTTTTTACGTGCTTTCAAACTGCTAGGTTGGCAGAAGCTGGGACAAGTCAACGGGAACTCACCCCGTTACGCGGCGCCAGGGATTCGAACCGCCGAAGTGCCGACCCTTTCGATCGACAAGCTCAGCATCTTAGCTCCTGAGCCACCGTGTCCCTGGCTTTCTGTATACCACTGTTTATAAAGTTGTCTCCATCTGGCAATGCTCTTTAATAAAATAGCCTTAGATTTGTTGATAAGCCTGAAGCCATGTCAATGTGAAGTGTCAATCTTGTGATGGAAGAGAAACTTCAGGGGTCAAGAGGCTCTTCATATATGATGCTTGTATCAAAGAGATGTCAGCCTCACGTTAACTGTTTTCTTTATGAATCGCACTAAAAGATCAGACACGAGGTGCGGATCAAAGGGAGAAAAAGGAAAGGAAAGAGAGACAACAGCTGAGAGGCACGTTTAAGAATCAACCAAGAAGGCGGGGAGAGGCAAGTGAGAGAGGGAGAAGACCGGTCAATCTAATCTCTTCAGATTAAAGCACCAAGACAGACCAGCTTCAGAAGATCAATAGGTATTCCATGGGCTGTCTGAGTTTATGGATCCTTGCTGATTCCTTCTGACTATCCCTAGGATAAATCCAAGTTATCAATGGGCGTGGCCATGGTGGGTGTGGCCGGGGTGTGTGACAGGCAGTACTTTTTTTTTTTAATTTGATTTATATGCCGCCCTTCTCCAGAGACTTGTAAGGGTGGCTTACAATGCGTTAAGCAATAGCCTTCATACTTTTGTATATTTTATACAAAGTCAGCTTATTGCCCCCACGAACTGGGTCCTCATTTCACCTACCTTAGAAAGGATGGAAGGCTGAGTCAACCTTGAGCCTTGGAGAGATTCGAACCAGCAGAAATTGCAGGCAGCTGTGTTAATAACAGGGTGCATTAAACCACTGTACTATCAAGGCTCTTTTTGGCCTCCTGGGAGCAAAAACGGGCTGTGGGGGGGCTATGCTGCACTTCCCCCGCACCCTGTTTTGGGCCTAGTAGGCCTCCCTGCAGCCTCATGGGAGCAAAAACGGGCCGTGGGGAAACCATGCCACACTCCCCCCACACCCCATTTTGGGCCTAGTAGGCCTCCCTGCAGCCTCCTGGGAGCAAAAACGGGCCGTGGGCGGACTCCTGGAAGGGGAGGGGAGGGGCCAGCCAGTAATTTAACAACCGATTTGCCCGAACCGGCCTGAACCGGCTGAATCCCACCACTTAGATAGACTCACTTCAGAAGAAAAGGAGGTTGGGACTGACCCTACCACTCGTCTAAACACAGGTAGTCCTTGAGTTACAAACAGGTCGTTTAGTGACCAAAGTTACAACTAAAAAAAAGTGACTTGAGTTACGACCGTTTTTCACACGACTGTTGTAGCATCCCTGTGGCCACATGATCAAAATTCAGACGCTTGGCCATGGAGTCATGTCAATGACTGTACTGCGTGGAACGGTGGAGAACGGAAGAATTTCATTGCAAGGAATATAAATTCCTTATATTCACTGCGAGGAATATAAACCCTTCCATTCTCCACCATTCGGTCAGAACTGAAGAAGCTCCTTGGGTGAGAAGCAAAACCTCTTCACGGAAAAACAAAGGAAGTCCAGTTGGCTTTTGAAAATGTGCCTTTAGGACAAGGGAAGAAAGTGTTAGAAACCCTCCCTAGTTTCTTGAACTGTAAAGGTTGGGTGGGGGTAGGAAAGAGATTTATGTTCAGACCTGAAAGATTCTGTTAATGTAGCCTTGAAATAAAGTAGAATTAGTCCATCGGATCTTGCTTCCTATCTGGGCTATGTTGCTCAGCTGACAAGGGGGGGAAATGAGAGACCTTCCCTAGTTTCTTAGGCTGTAAAGGTGAGGGAGAAAGAGATTTACGTTCAGACCTGAAAGATTCTGTTAATGTAGCCTTGAAATAAAGTAGAATTAGTCCATCGGATCTTGCTTCCTATCTGGGCTATGTTGCTCAGCTGACAAGGGGGGGAAATGAGAAACCTTCCCTAGTTTCTTAGGCTGTAAAGGTGAGGGAGAAAGAGATTTACGTTCAGACCTGAAAGATTCTGTTAATGTAGCCTTGAAATAAAGTAGAATTAGTCCATCGGATCTTGCTTCCTATCTGGGCTATGTTGCTCAGCTGACAAGGGGGGGAAATGAGAAACCTTCCCTAGTTTCTTAGGCTGTAAAGGTGAGGGAGAAAGAGATGTATGTTCAGATCTGAGAGATTCTGTTAACGTAGCCTTGAAATAAAGTAGAATTAGTCCATCGGATCTTGCTTCCTATCTGGGCTATGTTGCTCAGCTGACAAGGGGGGGAAATGAGAAACCTTCCCTAGTTTCTTAGGCTGTAAAGGTGAGGGAGAAAGAGATTTACGTTCAGACCTGAAAGATTCTGTTAATGTAGCCTTGAAATAAAGTAGAATTAGTCCATCGGATCTTGCTTCCTATCTGGGCTATGTTGCTCAGCTGACAAGGGGGGGAAATGAGAAACCTTCCCTAGTTTCTTAGGCTGTAAAGGTGAGGGAGAAAGAGATTTACGTTCAGATCTGAGAGATTCTGTTAACGTAGCCTTGAAATAAAGTAGAATTAGTCCATCAGATCTTGCTTCTTATCTGAACTGATAATTCTTTTAATTATCTTAACTTTTGTATTTGTATGTTTTTTTAATTTTGGCTGTTCACCGCCCTGAGTCCCTTCTGGGAGAAGGGTGGTATACAAATTAAATTAATAATAATAATAATAATAATAATAATAATAATAATAATAATAATAATAATAATAACTACATTGCTAGGCTTGACAAAGGGAGGAAAGAATTGATTTTATTTTTTTTTAAAAAAGAGAGAACAGCCCTTCTTTTATCCTGCGCAGATTTTCGACTCGGCCTAATCGCTCTCTTTTCCAAGAGCTTGGCACCTCTAGCTTTGCCCATTTATTCCATCCCTTCCGAGAGAGAGAGAGAGAAAGAGAGAGAGAGAGAGAGGGAGAGAGAGCAGATTAGCCACTCGATGGGATTCATATGTTCTGGTCACCAGAGGGTAGCATTGGTACAGCTGTGGAATTCCATCAGCCAAACCACGGGCTGGGTTCACGGTTTCATTTTTCTGTTTTTTTTTTTCTCTAACCGTGGCTTTTCTCTTTCGAGGAAACAGGGCACACACACACACACACACGTTTGTTTTGGGAACTCGTTCGAAGGCAGGAGAGGATGGGAGGGAGGAATACGCCAAACTGTATGTATGTGGGAAAATGTGTGCCAGTTTATTACTTATGTGGGTTTAGGGATTTCTGTTTTTATTGATTGATTTATTGGGATGTGTTCTGTGTTCTGTATTGGGTGAGCTGCCCCAAGGGAGGCTCGTTCAATTTCATCGTACCCGTGTTGTGCCCTGGCAATCAAGGTTTGAATTTGAATTTGAATTTGAATCTGAATCTGAATTTGAACGAGAGGGAAAAACAGGGCATTTCTTTTATTTTTTTATTTTTTATTTTTATTTATTTTTATATGCCACCCTTCTCCGGAGACTCAGGGTGGCTTACAATGCGTTAAGCAATAGCCTTCATACTTTTGTATATTTTATACAAAGTCAGCTTATTGCCCCCACAAACTGGGTCCTCATTTTACCCACCTTAGAAAGGATGGAAGGCTGAGTCGACTTTGAGCCTGGTGAGAATTGAACTCGCAGTAATTGCAGGCAGCTGGATGTTAAATGCTGCCTTAGTAGGAGGCATTAGCCTCCTACGCCACTCAGGCTCATTTCTCTAAGAAAATGCAATACCTTGAGCACAAAATTGCCGTTGCTAAACCAAGGCGGGCTGCTCAGTGACTTCTGCCCCATTTTTACGACCTTTCTTGTCACAGTCATTCAGCAAATCACTGCAGTCGTTAAATGACCCAGGCGGTCATTAAGCGAATCTTAATTGACTTTGCTTGTAGGAAGGCTGCAAAATTGTCCACCGTTTCCTTTTTTTTTTTTTTTTTGGCTCCCTGAATCTTAAGGATGCATATTTTTCCCCCCTGCAGAATAATTAATCTTCGATTAACAAAGCTACCAATGTTTCCCACCCATCCCAACTTTTCTATAAGTGGAGAATCTTTGGGGCGACATCATCTAGAAGGAGGGGGAAAAAACCTTCCCTGCACTCCTGTGTGTTACTATTTCAACCTGCTTTCGGTGAATTAAGAGCATTGCATCCACATTTGGTCACTCACCACAATATAAAAAAGATGTGGAGACTCTAGAAAGATTGCAGAGAAGAGCAATGAAGATGATTAGGGGACTGGAGGCTCAAACATGCAATGAACGGTTGCAGGAATTGGGAATGTCTAGTTTAATGAAAAGAAGGACTAGGGGAGACATGATAGCAGTGTCCCAATATTTGAGGGGCTGCCCCAAAGAAGAGGGAGTCAAGCTATTCTCCAAAGCACCTGAGGGGGGCAGGACAAGAAGGAATGGGTGGAAACTAATCAAGGAGAGAAGCAACTTAGAACTATGGAGAAACTTCCTGACAGTGAGAACAATTCATCAGTGGAACAACTTGCCACCAGAAGTTGTGAATGCTCCAACACTGGAAGTTTTTAAGAAGATGTTGGATTTGTCTGAAGTGGTGTAGGGTTTCCTGCCTAAACAGAGGGTTGGACTAGAAGACCTCCAAGGTCCCTTCCCTTCTGCTCTTCCGTTAAAAGGTAAAGAAAGTGTTTCCCCCCTCTTTCTCTAGTTTTCTCCCTTCTGTTCTTTCATCTTTTCGTATTGTTCTCCCATCCCGATGCCATTAAACTTCTTACACTACATTATCTTCAGATAATCAGAATGTACAGTGTAGTAAACCCGTCTCTCTCTCCCTCCCTTTCTCTCTCCCTCCCTCCCTCTCTCTCTCTCTCTCTCTCATTCTCTCTCTTGCTTGTCTGTTTCTGCAGGCTTTTAATCCAATTTACTTGTCTCAGCCAGGTAAGCAATAATACTTTTCCATTAAAACCACAGCAACTTACAAATGCCAAAGTCTTCCCTAAATGCATAACTTCTTTCTTTTTCTTTCTTCTTTTTCTTTTCTTTTCTTTTGTTAAACAAGTCCTTTATGCATCCTCATTATGAATTCATAAGACAACGGGGCATTTAAGCATTTGGAAGATGCCTAATTTTTTTATAGGCAAAATATATTGTTCAGCAATGATGAACTTTTTTTTTTTTTCAAGAAGAACTCAAACTTTACATACCGTAGTTGATTTTAGTCGTGCATAGCTAATGAGATCTGGAAAAGAAAAAAAACCACCACCAAGACTCAAAAGCTAATTTTAGAGGCTTGTGAGCCCAATTCAGAGTTAAGACAAATTTAAATAATGAATGGTCTACATTTCCAGTTAAGACAACCCTGGCTGCCAAAACGCTTCTTTTAACCCATCAATAAAGCGGTACCCAGTTTGACATTTCCCCATCCTCTTTATCCATATTTAATTCTCTAGACCTGAGCTGATAGTCCAAGCTTAAATGTATTTATTTATTTAAAAAATAAACCTATAGAGCAGTGGTGAAATTTAAATTTTTATACTACCAGTTCTGTGGGCGTGGCTTGGTGGGTGTGGTGTGGCTTGGTGGGCATGGCTTGGTGGGCATGGCAGGGGAAGGATACTGCAAAACCCCCATTCCCTCCCCACTCCAGGAGAAGGATACTGCAAAATCCCCATTCCCTCCCCACTCCAGGGGGAAGATACTGCAAAATCTCCATTCCTTCCCCACTCCTGCGGAAGGATACTGCAAAATCCCCATTCCCTCCCCACTCCAGGGGGAGGGATACTGCAAAATCCCCATTCCCTCCGCACTCCAGGGGAAGGATAGTGCAAAATCCCCATTCCCTCCCCACTCCAGGGGGAAGGATACTGCAAAATCCCCATTCCCTCCCCATTCCTGGGGCCAGCCAGAGGTGGTATTTGCCAGTTCTCTGAACTGCTCAAAATATCCGCTACTAGTTCTTCAGAACCTGCTGGATTTCGCCCCTGCTATAGAGTAACTTTGGTTAATCTTTTTAAAATAATCGAGGGTGCTGACGACAGCGCTGAGTTTATTATTTTTTGCCTTTGAAGGGAAAACTCTTCCCTCTACTGGTTGTTTCGGTAACAAAGAAAGAAATTCCTTTGGCATTGAGCTTCTGGTTCTAGGCTCTTAAGACATTATTATTATTTTTTAAAAGGTGGAAAGGGTTCCTTAACCGCTTTGCATGCTTTAGAAAAGAATAATAATTCCTAGTGCACAAAAGGCCTTAATGTAAAATTCAAGGGAACATACAACTATGGCCATATTTGGCTTGAGAAGGTTCCCCGTAATATTTAGACTTTTTTTTTTGACAGATTAACAGGTGCTGGATATTTATCCTATGGTTGGGTAGGTATTATTTAGAAAATCTATGTTTGTGACTTTAAATGTTAGAGGAAGAATGATCGGCTGTGCTATTATCAGGCAACCATAAAAGCAGACTCCTGCTCCTGCTATATGATGGTTGATCTCCTGAAGAGGGACTGTGTGTGACTGAAGAGAACTGTAAGCAAACTATGTTTTGTGTTGGAGAGTGATTATTCGAAGACGTGTTATCATTGTTTTTTTTTATTTTTTTATTATTTATTTATTATTCAAATTTCTATACTGCCCTTCTCCTTTCAGACTCAGGGCAGTGAACAGCCAAAATAAAAGCATTTATACATAAAGTACAATTAAAAATAGATTTAAAATAATTAAATTTGGCCCATAGTTTAAAATTTATCAATTTAAAATCCATATCAAAATTTAAAACCAACCATAAAATCATAAAATCAAGAGAAACCAAGTTTGTTTTTTCACTAAGAATGTTTTTTTTTTCACCCTTCAGAGTCTGTGAGTATCTGTGTGTTTAACCAGCAACGTATCTCTTTGCTGTCCAGTCTGTTGCCTACTATGCAGAGGGAAGTTTTACCCTCAACAACAGGTACCTTGGAGGTCATCAAGTCCAACCCCCTGCCCAAGCAGGAGACCCTACTACACCGTTTCTGACAACTGGCAGTCCAGTTACTACTTTGCGAATCCCCTCTCTAACTTCTCATCTTAGTTGGAAAAAGGTAGCTGAAGTAATGGTTAAACCTGCTCCAAGCAAGGACTGAGGATCAGAGAGTCCAACTCATGAGAGGCCTTTGAGTTATTTCGGTATACTCTTCCCTGGAATCCAAAGCTCGCTAGTGTCGCTCGGTATAATGGGCATGTTTCTGCATGGAGAGGAAGGAGAGAAGAGGCGAGGAGAAGAAGAAAGAATATAGAGAAGAGGAAGGAAGGAGGAGGCAAAGGAGGAGAAGGAGAAGGAAAAAGAAAGAGAAGGAGAAAATGGAGGAGAAAGAGAAGGGACGCAAGGAGGAGGAGGAGGAGAGAAGAGAGGAGAGGAGAGGAGAGGAGAGGAGAAGAGAAGAGAAGAGAAGAGAAGAGAAGAGAAGAGAAGAGAAGAGAAGAGAAGGAGGAGGAGGAGGAGGAGGAGGAGGAGAACTATGAGGTCCTTGATGGTCTCTGAGCTTGGTTCTTTCTTGCAGACATTTCATGACCTAACTAGGTAACATTTAATAAAACAAACAAATTTAATAAAACAAACAAACATAATCAGTGAGAGAAGGGAAGGGAAGAGGAGGAGGAAGGAGAGGAGGGAAGGGGAGGGGAGGGGAGGGGAGAGGAGAGGAGAGAAGAGAAGTCTAACATTTTGCAAGGTTCAGAAGCTGGCAGAAGAGCTAAGCTAGACCACCGGCTCTCCAGAGGCTGGGGCAGGATGGAATCACATCCTGTCACAAAGCATCTGTTAACTTTTTGATTCAGATTTCCCAGGAAAGGCTAAATAACTGGGTCAGTTCAGAAAAGGCAAGCCCTGATTGGTGTTAGCTAAAGCCTTAGGCCCAGCCGTGCCTCGGACTGACAAATCACAATTGTTCTGTCTGGCATCTGCTGTTGTGTTGGGAGGGCCACAGCATCAAGCGTAATATTGAAAGGCCGCAAAAAGCTTCGCTTCCCAGCTCACTTGGCAGATTTTTGCTTTGCGCTGCCGATCTCCCTCCTTTTCTTCTACTCCTCTAGTGTCGCGTAACGGGGTGAGCTCCCGTGACTTGTCCCAACTTCTGCCAACCTAGCAGTTCGAAAGCACGTAAAAAAAAAATGCAAGTAGAAAAACAGGGACCACTTTTGGTGGGAAGGGAACAGCGTTCCATGCGCTTTTGGCGTTGAGTCATGCCGGTCACATGATCACGGAGACGTCTTCGGACAGCGCTGGCTCTTCGGCTTTGAAACGGAGAGGAGCACCGCCCCCTAGAGTCAGGAACGACTAGTACATATGTGCGAGGGGAACCTTTCCCTTTAAAGAAAGAACAATCTGCCTTCTTTACATCTCACCCAGCAATCCCTACATCCCTGCTTGCCAACCGGGGCACCTTCTGTCATTAAAAATTGTCCACCGCTCTCTTAGAAGACCATGATCCAACCTTACAGCCTTGCAAAAAGTGGAATTGACAGATGTTTCCCCCCCCCCACCCTCGCCTCCGATAAAGGCAGGTGAAGAAGAATCCGAAGGAATCTTCAGAGTGTGCTCTTTTCTCGGTTGCTTTGACACCTGGATCCGTCTGCCTAATATTTAATAGAATTATCACTCGTTATCAACACCGCGGCGCGATAAGAGCTTTTCCCTAGACAATAGCTAAGGAAAGGACATTCAGATGTTGCTATCAGGTTGCTCCCTGCCTTGTCAAAATAGCAACCACTCTCAAGGGGGAAAAAAAGGTTGCAATCTCCGGTGGATATTGAGAGAGAGAGAGGAAGGGAGAGAGGGAGAGAGAAGGAGAGAGAGAGAGAGGAAGAGGGGGAGAGAGAGAGGTGGAGAGAGAAAGAGAAAGCAAGAGAAGGAGAGAGAGAGGGAGAGCGGGGAGAGAAAGAGAGAGAGGGAGAGAGGGGGAAGAGGGAGGGAGAGAGGGGAGAGAAAGAGAGAGAGAGAGAAAATGGGGGGAAGGATGGTTCTAGACAGCCATTTTTCCCAGGTCTCCCAACCCCACGTTTTTCTGAGGGAGAGAGAAAGAGAGAGAAAATGGAGAGAGAGGGAGAGAGAAAAAGAGAGAGGGGGGGAGAGAGTGGGGGAGAGAGAGAAAGAGAGGGGGAGAGAGAATGAGGGAGAGAGAAGAAGAGAGGGAGAGAGAGAGGTGGAGAGAGAAAGAGAGAAAGAAAGAGAAGGAGAGAGGGAGAGAGAGAGGGGGAGAGGAAGAGAGAGGGAGAGAGAGAGAAAGGGGGGAAGGATGGTTCTAGACAGCCATTTTTCCCAGATCTCCCAACCCCACGTTTTTCTGAGGGAGAAAGAGAGAGAAAGAGGAGAGAGAGGGAGAGAGAGAAAGAGAGGGGGGGAGAGAGAGAGAGAAAGAGAGGGGGCAAGGATAGTTCTAGGCAGCCATTTTTTCCAGGTGTCCCAACCCCACGTTTTTCTGAGGGAGAGAGAGGGAGAGGGGGGAGAGGGAGAGAGAGAAAGAGAGAGGGAGAAAGAGAGAGGAAGAGGGAGAGAGGAAGAGGGAGAAAGAGAGATAAGGAGAGAGAGAGGGAGAGAGAGAGAAAGAGAGAAAGGGGGGGGAAGGATAATTCTAGGCAGCCATTTTTCCCAGGTCTCCCAACCCCACGTTTTTGTTTTTTTTTTTGAATCCCACCCCCCATGGCTTCCTCCCTTTCCAGCTCTTCCTTTCCAGGCAAATGAGGGAGGCCATTATGCACGATTTTTTTTTAATTCTTCTGGAAATATCTCTCCACCCAATACCCGAAAACACATCTCAGTTTTCGGTGTGGTTTTTCTTCTTCTTCTTCTTTTTTTTAAAATTTATTTAACTGTATGTGAAGAAGGTTCTCTCTTCGGTTGCCCTTTGTCTTCGGGAAAAGGGGGGGAAAAAATTAATTCTCATTTGCATTACCTCCCCTAAATGTCACCTACTGATAGTTTGTTAGACATTAGCAATGGTGGCAGAAAAGAGGCACTGGATAATTGCATTCAGCCTAATGCCGAGATTTGCATACTTTGAGACAGCAATTAAAGAATCTATGGGAATTTTTTTTCCCCTCCCTCCCTCCCTGCCTCCCTCTGTCTCTCTCTGTCTCTCTCTCTCTCTCTCTTTCTCTCGCTCTTGTTCACTTCCAACCCCTTTGTTCAAAGGAAGTGTTCGTTTACATTAAGGCATTCAGCACCTCGCCGTTCATTTGCATGAAATTAAAGGTTTGTGTGCTCCCAAACAGCAGGGTAACATTTAAAATTCCGTTTTAGAAAGCTCACCTTCGAATAATCAAATGTTAAGATCATTTTACAGGCACACAGGCGCGCACACACAAAAAAGTTACCAGCTCTCTGGCATAGCAAACTTTTCACCCAGTGAGAATGGGGTTTGTTCATGCATGCACAAATTGACACGTACCTGGCATAACTAGAGAGAAAGGTAAAAGTAAAGGTTCCCCTTGCACGTATGTGCTAGTCGTTCCTGACTCTAGGGGGCGGTACTCATCTCCGTTTCAAAGCCGAAGAGCCAGCGCTGTCCGAAGACGTCTCCATGATCATGTGGCTGGCATGACTCAACAACAAAGGCGCACAGAACACTGTTCCCTTCCCACCAAAGGTGGTGCCTATTTTTCTACTTGCATTTTTTTAGGTGCTTTCGAACTGCTAGGTTGGCAGAAGCTGGGACAAAGAATGGGAGCTCACCCCGTTACGCGGCAGTAGGGATTCGAACCGCAGAACTGCCGACCTTTCGATTGACAAGCTCATCATCTTAGCCACTGAGCCACTGTGTCCCCTAGACTAACTAGGGATAGGTAGACATAGAGGTCTCAAACTATTTTGAAAAAGGGGGAGAGTGGGCCATGCTTTATATTTGGACTGCTCTCTTCTCTTCTCTTCTCTTCTCTTCTCTTCTCTTCTCTTCTCTTCTCTTCTCTTCTCTTCTCTTCTCTTCTCTTCTCTTCTCTTCAAAGGCAACAGGATTTTTGTTTTTCCTTGAAGACGTTTCGCTTTTCATCCAAGAAGCTTCTTCGGTTCCTTCCAAGGAACTTCTCCAGAACTAAAGAAGCTTCTCGGATGAGAAGCGAAACATCATTCAAGGAAGGGGGAGGCTGTTTTCGCCCTCCTGGAGGCTCCAGGAAAGCTTCTGGAGTCTGGGGAGGGCAAAAAAATGGGCCTACCGGAAGTAATGGGCTCATTTCCAGCCTCCGGAGGGCACACGAAGAGAACCGGTTGTTACAACCGGTGAATCCCACCACTGGTTCTCTTGTAGATGTTTCATTACCCAACTAGGTAATTTCACCAGTGCTTATCCTCACTCCCTAGTAGCACTGATGATGTTAGCTAGTTTGGTAATGAGATGTCTGCAATAAAGACACCAAGCTCAGAGAGCACCAAGGACTCACCTATCCAGAATTCTTTCTCATGCCAGTTGGTGAGGCATCCTCTATTTTTCCTCTGCCCTCTCCCCACTCCCATTGGAGTCTCTGAAATCCAATATACGATTTGTTAAAGAACACCAGTGTCCTGAAGAGAATGAAAAGAGCTGATTGTCTTTCCCCAAATTAAAACTGCCAGACCTTGAATTAATTTTGTTCCTTCCTCTCATTATCCGTTACAGGAGTTATAAATGTGCCAAATATCTTCTTTTGAGCTTGGGAGGGAGCTGGCTAGAATTAATCCGAGAAGCCACGGCGACGTTGCAAACTCTGAATTTGCTCTTCAGCAAACTTTTGAAGATGCTGGTTTGAGAACAACTTGCTTCCAGAAAACAAGTTTGCAATTTCGTCTTTCGTCAGGCTGGGAGAAATGCAACTCAGAGCTTCCCTCCGATGGCAATTTAATCGAACCGATGAATCAAATCAACTGTCCAAATTGAGATTAAACCAAATCACAGGGGTCGCAACAATAGCAAAAAAAATAAAGCTGGAACTCTTAGTTAGCTATCGTATCTCTAGAAGGACTAAGGAGACATGATAGCAGGGTTCCAATATCTCAGGGGCTGCCACAAAGAAGAGGGGTGGGCAACCTATTCTCCAAAGCAGGGCTCTCCAACCTTGGCAACTTTAAGCCTGGAGGACTTCAACTCCCAGAATTCCCCAGCCAGCTTTGGAGACCCCTGCTCCAAAGCACCAGAAGGCAGGACAAGAAGCAACGGATGGAAACTCATCAAAGAGAGAAGCAACCTGGAATTAAGGAGAAACTTCCCAACAGTGAGGACAATTAACCAGTGGAACTCCTGGCCTCCAGAAGTTGTGGGAGGTCCATCACTGGAAGTTTTCAAGAAGAGACTGGACAGCCATTTGTCTGAAGTGGTATAGGGACTCCTGCTTGAGCAGGGGGTTGGATTAGATGACCTCCAAGGTCTCTTCCAGCCCTAGGTCTCTATGATTCTATGAGACAGATAAGATACATATGATGGATGGATGGATGGATGGATGGATATATAGAGAGAGAGAGAAAGAGAAAGAGAAAGAGAAAGAGAGAGATAGGTAGATAGATGATAGGTAGATAGATAGATAGAAATATATGATAGATAGATAGATAGAAATATATGATTGATTGATAGATAGATAGATAGAAATATATGATAGATAGATAGATAGATAGATAGATAGATAGATAGATAGATAGATAGAGATAGAGATCAGCTCCATCAGTTCTCCCTCCCTCCCGCTCATGGCAACTTGAAAGCTTTGCAAGTTGACAGATAGATAGATAAATAGATGGATGGATGGATGGATGGATGGATGGATGGATGGATGGGTGGGTGGATGGATGGATAGATAGATAGATAGATAGATAGATAGATAGATAGATAGATAGATAGAGATAGAGATCAGCTCCATCAGTTCTCCCTCCCTCCCGCTCATGGCAACTTGAAAGCTTTGCAAGTGGATGGATGGATGGATAGATAGATAGATAGATAGATAGATAGATAGATAGATAGATAGACAGACAGATGAGAGGAAGAGTGATACAGACACAGACAGACAGATACATGGATAGATGGAACAGCTTGCCTCCAGAAGTTGTGGATGCTCCATCACCGGAGGTTTTCAAGAAGAGACTGGACAGCCATTTGTCTGAAGTGGTAGAGGGTCTCCTGCTTGAGCAGGGGGTTGGACTAGATGACCTCCAACTCTCTTATTCTGTCCCGTTCTGCATCACCAAAGTTCAGCGGGCACGTTCCTGCTTGCGCATGGAGGGAAGGTGATGCAAAGCCTTATGGGATAGGACTAGTCTGGCCACTGCTGTAGAGGTTGGAGCAACTTTTCGGGCTGTTCAGGGCTCCCACGCGAGCGGAGGTCGTCAGGGCTCCGATGCGGAGACAACTCGAACAAGCTTGCCAAGGAAATCAGCCGAAGCACCAATCCCAGGTATTCAACTGTCAAAAAGATGTACGATCAAGTACAAAGCTTTGTACAGCTGGCACCGGAGATGTGGCAGCCACACCGGTGCCAAGCGAACAAACAATGCGCTTGGCAAACCCCAAACAAGCTCAGTCTTGGAGCCCAACCCAAGGCAGCGGTCCCAGGAGCCGAACACACTTTACCGTATTGTGAACAGACACAGCTGCAGCTCCTTTGGTGGCGCCTTCCCAAGAGGGAAAGAGACGGGGAGGTGGAGGCCGGCCTCTGAAGAATGGAGCCGGTTTGGCCAAGAGGGAACAAGGAAAGAAAGACAATTCCCACAGCTATGAGCTCGGCCTCCCCTGGACCACGTTAACGCTGACCGGTGCCTGGAAATTGGGGCAGCCAAATACGGTCAAATCAGGACGAAACAGCTTGCGAGGAGCATTATTATTTGGGGATTGGAAAATGGAATGCCAAGAACAGGCTTGATGAATGAATCAGGACTGCGTTTGCAGGCGGAGACAATGTGAGTGGCTTGGTAGGGAGTTTTCATCCACCCCTGGGGGTGGAGGTGGGGTGGGGGGGAAGGCCTTTCCAGGACCTCAAAGTAAAAGAGCAACACAAAGTAAACACAAAGTAAAAGAGCAACAACAATGACAACCAAGGAACAAAACAACTATGAAAGGAAGTTGCAATGACTATAGCAGCGGTCACCCACTGGTGGTCCGTGAGAAAATTTTGGTGGTCCGAAGAAAAAATATTTGCATTTTTTAAATATTGCACTAAATGAGGGGTCCTCAAACTACGGCCCCTGGGCCGGATTTGTGCAATGAACGCTTGTGTTGCTGCAGAGAGTCTCCCCCCTTCGGGGTCTTTTTGTGTGGGTTGGAGGGGGGCAAAAATTCTGACTTGGGGTCTGCTTCAGCCTCCTGGTGTGGGGCTTTGGGTGAAGGCTGGAGGGAAGAGCCGCTGGTGGTGAAGAGCCAGAGGGCCTCGTTCCAGTGGGAGTGCCTCATGGGCTGGAACTGGCTGACCATCTCAGCCTTCTGAGCCTCCAAGCGCCTGAACATGGCCCGAGAAACAGCCTGAAAATGGCCGGAAAACAGCCTGAAAACAGCTCAGAAAATGGCCTAGAAAACAGCCCCCCAAACAGCTGGAAAATAGGCCCAAGAATGGCCCGAAAAACAGCCAGAAAACAGTCTGAAAATGGCCCTGGAAATGGCCCAGAAAACAGCCTGAAAATGGCCCAAAAACGGCCTGGAAATGGCCTGGGAAACAGCCCCAAAACAGCTGGACAGCAGCCCAAAATGGCCTGAAAAACAGCCTGAAAATGGCTTGAAAATGGCCCGAAAACAGCCTGAAAACAGCTCGGAAAATGGCCTGGAAAACAGCCCCCAAACAGCTGGAAAATAGCCCAAGAATGGCCCAAAAAACAGCCAGAAAACAGTCTGAAAATGGCCCTGGAAATGGCCCAGAAAACAGCCTGAAAATGGCCCAAAAACGGCCTGGAAATGGCCTGGGAAACAGCCCCAAAACAGCTGGACAGCAGCCCAAAATGGCCTGAAAAACAGCCTGAAAATGGCTTGAAAATGGCCCGAAAACAGCCTGAAAACAGCTCGGAAAATGGCCTGGAAAACAGCCCCCAAACAGCTGGAAAATAGCCCAAGAATGGCCCAAAAAACAGCCAGAAAACAGTCTGAAAATGGCCCTGGAAATGGCCCAGAAAACAGCCTGAAAACAGTTCGGAAAATGGCCTGGAAAACAGCCCCCAAACATCTGGAAAATAGCCCAAGAATGGCCTGAAAAACAGCCAGAAAACAGTCTGAAAATGGCCCTGAAAATGGCCTAGAAAGCAGCCTGAAAACGGCCCCAAAAACGGCCTGGAAATGGCCTGGGAAACAGCCCAAAAACAGCTGGAAAACAGCCCAGAAAACAGCCTGAAAACAGCCCGGAAAAAGGCCAAAAAGGGCCAAAAAAAACAGGCATGCCCATGCCAGCCAGCTGATCTTTGGGTTTCCTGTGCTCCGGCATGCAAACGTGCCGATACATGCCTGAGCATTCTGGTTTGGGCACTCGATCCTGAAAAGATTCACCATCCCTGGTGTCAGGTTTCGTTGCTATCTTAAATAAACTTCATTCTCAAACGCAATGTCTCTAATGAATCTTTTTTTTTATTTAAGAATAGGAGAATGACATCCCTGAACTCTTTGTGCAGCCAAAACTGGCACCTCCTTCCAAACCCCTCCCTTTCCGTTTTTCAACCCCAATGTCTCATTGGCCATCGTGCAGATCCATCTCTTCGCCCCAAGCACTTTCTTTTCACAGGAATTTCCCCCCTCCCTCTGTCACCCAGGTAACGCTATCTACTAAAGAGCAGGGAACTAGGTAAAAGTTCATCTCAGCATTAAAGAAAAGCTTCTCCCTCTTTCATTCATGTCAGCGCTGGAGGAGATCATAATTTGGAACGCTGACACCTGGCATAGGATCTCCAGGTGTTGAACTAGATGACCTACAAGATCACTCTTCCAGCTCCGTTACTCTATATCAAATTCCGCAGAAAACCTCCAAGAAAGCTCAAGAAAGCTTTCGCAGGGAGAAACAAGGCAAGAAAACCTTGGGTGGAAAATCGGGTGACTCTCTTTGTGTGCTCAATTAAAAAAGGGCTTTGCGACTGTCTCTGATGGGCATTGCCAATCAACAGAGGAGAAGCAACGGGGTGCTCTAAGCAGCACGGAGAAGACCCACCTCCTTCAAGGCTTGTCACAACCCCTACCGAGACGCACGCTTCCATCTCAGCGAGCTTCAAGAAAGGGCACTGCGATCTGAAAGAGAGCCCGCGTGGCTCGGGATAATCGCACATTTAAAACAGGCCTGTTTTGTCCCCAAGGAAGCACCATTCCCTTGCCGGAATATTACTTTTTCAGGGGGTTCAAAGACTTGCTAAAGAAGAACAAACGGCGACGTACGATGTGACACACGGGACCTGGATGGGGCAAAGTTTGCCTTTCAAAGTTTGCCAGGAAAAAAAAAACAGGACGGAGAGAGGCTGAGCAAAGGATGCCGGCATCAGTTAGCTAGGCTTTTTTTTTCGTTTTGCTTCGTGTTTCGTATTTGGTCTCGTTTGAAAGATGCTGCTACTCTCTCTCTCTCTCTCTCTCTTTTTTCTTTTAAAAAAAAGAAGGTTCTTTTTTAATTTTTCATTTTCAAAAATATAAACATTCCCCTTTTCCTTAAGCAGTATGTCATCTGGGTACAAACATCTCTGTGCAACATCTTTTGCCATATATAATAACATCCTTCACATTCACATCATTTCCTCTAAACTTAAAGTTGTGATATATTAAACAATTAAACATTGTAGGACTCTTCATTTTCTTCTTAGCATCTTCTAGTGATAATACCCTATTAACATTAAACATCGTTATCCTCATCATACGTGTACTAGCTATTTTTATCCTATTTGTATCTCTATCTTAGTATATTTTCTATTATTATTATTATTATTATTATTATTATTATTATTAATTCTACTTCATTTCCAAACTCCTTTTTTATTCTCCAACCATCGATAAAATACTTCTCATATCATATAGCAGTTTTAATGGGGTTTTAATTTGATTGGGCCAAAACTATTTAATTTGATTTTAATTCCACTTTTAAATTTTTGTATGTATGTATTTTATTGTTTGGCTGTGCACTGCCCTGAGTCCTTCGGGAGTAGGGCGGTATAGAAATCAAATCAAATAAAATAAATAAATAAATAAATAAATAAACAAAATAAATAAATAAATAAAATATAGCAGTGATGGCTAGTGATGGGTTTTAAATTTTTTTACTACCGGTTCTGTGGGTGTGGCTTATTTAGGTGGGTGTAGCTTGGAGGTCATGTGACTAGGTGGGCATGGCTAGCTGGTCAGAATCATTTCTGGAAGGTCCTCACACTTACGACCAGTCATCGAACTTACGACCTGACTCATTTGTTTGCTTTTAACACTGATCAGCTGTAGGGCGGCCCTTTGAAGCCCAGCGGCAAGAGTTTAAACAGTTTTTTTTCCCTCTAGTCATCAGCTGGGACTCAGGAGGGCAGCAATAGATTGGGGGGTGGGACCAAATAAAAGGTAAGAATAACGTGGCGGGTGGGTGGGAGGGCGGGGGGGGGGGGGAAGAAACCGGTTCGATGACGTCATATCGTCACCGCTACCAGCTCGGCGCGAACCGGACCGAACCGGGAGGAACCCACCACTGCTGGAAACGGCCCATTATCCCGGCTTCTGGTGGGACCGGAAGGCCTGTTTTTTGCCCTCCACAGGCTCCAGAGGCTTTCTACGCGCCTGGGGAGGGCGAGAAACAGCTTTCACACACACACCAGAGGTCCTCCGGAGGCTGTTTCCTGACTTCCAGTGGTTCCGGAAAATCAGCTGGCCGGCGTGTGCATGCACGCTGGAGCTGAGCTAGGGCAACGCTTGTGTGCCCACTGATATGGCTCCGCGTGCCACCTGTGGCACGTGTACCGTGGGTTCGCCATCACAGGTGTAGGGGAAGATGCTGCTTCTCTTAAAAGGGACAGTCTGATGGGTCTGTACCAGGGGTGAAATTCACTTACCTTCTCTACCGGTTCGCAAATGTGTGCGCGCACTTTGTCCCTGTCCTGGGTTGCTGATCAGGGACCCAAGGACAGGGACAAAGGTCTACTCCAAACTTCCTCCACTACCTGTTTACTTTTGCACTAATCAGAAAGTTCCAGGCGCAAAGATTGTTCCCTGTGCATCGAGTTGGCTCCAAGTACAGTTATGGGGTCCTTGGTATTCTCTGAGCTTCGTTGCTTGCTTGCAGATATTTCATTAGTCAACTAGCTAACATCACCAGTGCCAGATGAGGGAGGTTGCCCTCGTTTTATTCAGTAACTTTTTTTTTTTTAATTTGATTTATATGCCGCCCTTCTCCGGAGACTCAGGGCGGCTTACAATGCGTTAAGCAATAGCCTTCATCCTTTTGTATATTTATACAAAGTCAGCTTATTGCCCCCACAATCCGGGTCCTCAGTTTACCTATCTTAGAAAGGATGGAAGGCTGAGTCAACCTTGAGCCTTGGCGAGATTTGAACCTGCAGTAATTGCAGGCAGCTGGTCTTAATAACCAGCTTAATTACAGGTGCCTTAGATCACTGTACTACCAAGGCTCTTGCCCTGCCAATCTTGGTAAGTGGGTGCTTTTTCTCCTTCGTAGTTCCTCGATTAATGTTTTCTGTTTGATTGTTTGTCTGGTGTTAATCCCTGCTTCTCTGGGTGCCGGCTGCTGGAGAGAAAGTGCTCTGTTTTTGTTTTGTTTAATTATTCTTAGCTTTCTTCACGTCTCCTTTGAATGGAGCATAAAAGTGGATTATTTCTCTGCGTGGGGTGGAATGCATTCCTTCCCTCCCTCCTTCTCTCTTCCCATCCTGGGTATCTGTGCAACATTCTACCACCATGTGCCTGTTGATGGTGGATTTGTCTGAAGGCCAAGCATCCAGGAATTCCCTGTTCCGAAAGGAATCTGGCATTTTATCTGGTGAGGACTCACCTTCACCCTTACCATTCTCTCCACCTAAAGGCCAAGGAGGCCAGCCCGGTGGCAAATCGCATCAGCGTTGAAAGGCTGAAGAAAGCTCCAGGACGTGTCAGGGTAGTTTTCTACGTGTCACTCAGCTCCACCGCATTTGAGCTGGAGAGTAATGAGTGTCATCCTAACTACTGACAGCATCCACCACCCCAAAGAAAATGCAGCTTGTCAGCTGAAATATAGTGGGGATGAGTCAAGAGCAACCAAGGCAACGCGGAGGCCTTAAGGCCAGGAAAGGAAACCTTAAAAAGGCTGTGATACGCTGCTTAAAGGGGCAGGGGGACACGATGGCAGGCTTATTAAACCAGTGATAGCCTCTAGGATGACAGCGATGAAAGATGGCTCAGCCCACAGGATGCTCAACAGATGCTCGGCGGGAGCTCCTTCCCACCGCCGAAGCAACTGTTGATTCATTCCAGTTAAGGTTTTCGTCAAGACAACACTCTCACTGACTTAGTGCTCCGTCTCCATCAACAGCAAGCGAGAAGGGGAGGGGGAAGGCTTCCTGGGTGTCCTCTCTATCCGCTGCTAAATGACAATGCAGAATAACAGAAGAGTCCTCTAGTCCAACCCAAGAGTGAAATAAATATTTTTACTACTGGTTCTGTGGATTTGGCTCGGTGGGCGTGGTGTGGCTCGGTGGGCATGGCAGGGGAAGGATACTGCAAAATCCCCATTCCCACCCCACTCCAGGGGAAGGATACTGCAAAACCCCCATTCCCTCCCCACTCCAGTGGGAGGATACTGCAAAATCCCCATTCCCTCCATACTCCAGGGGAAGGATGGTGCAAAATTCATCTATTTCTATTCTATTCTATTCTATTCTATTCTATTCTATTCTATTCTATCTATTCTATTCTTTCCTCACTTATGACTAGATTCCTTCCTTCCTTCCTTCCTTCCTTCCTTCCTTCCTTCTTCCCTCCCTTCCCTTCCCTTCTCTTCCCCTCCCTATTCTATTTTTTTCTATTCTATTCTTTCTATTCCATTTCCATTCCATTCTATTCTATTCCTTCCTCACTTATGACTAGATTCCTTCCTTCATTCCTTCCTTCCTTCCTTCCTTCCTTCCTTCCCTTCCCTTCCCTTCCCTTCCCTTCCCTATTCTATTCTATTCTATTCTATTCTATTCTATTCTATTCTATTCTATTCTATCTATTCTTTCCTCACTTATGACTAGATTCCTTCCTTCCTTCCTTCCTTCCTTCCTTCCTTTCCTTCCTTCCTTCCTTCTTCCCTCCCTTCCCTTCCCTTCTTCTTCCCCTCCCTATTCTATTTTTTCTATTCTATTCTTTCTATTCATTCCATTCCATTCCATTCCATTCTATTCTATTCCTTCCTCACTTATGACTAGATTCTCTTCCTTCCTTCCTTCCTTCCTTCCTTCCTTCCTTCCTTCCTTCCTTCCCCTTCCTTCCCTTCCCTTCCCTTCCCTTCCCTTCCCTCCCTTTCCCTTCCCTATTCTATTCTATTCTATTCTATTCTATTCTATTCTATTCTATTCTATTCTATTCTATTCTATTCTATTCTATTCTATTCTATTCTATTCTATTCTGTCAGACCAAGGATCGACTAAGAAACAAGAAACATTTATGTCTCTTTTGCAGGCAGTACTCCATCACTCACCCCCCCCCCCCCAATCTTCTCTCTCAAACCCACGCACACAAACCCAAGCTAGGATCCTTGCCGAAGAGTTCCCTGGAAAACCACCTCACCTATCTGAAGAGCGGCACATTAAAAAAAAATTAAAATAAAGATTCAAATATTGGCACATCTCCCTTTGATAAACATTGGCCCAGCGTGCTTCGCTCTTATTTATCTATCCTGAGAGGAGGGTTCATTACTATGTATTAGGTAGATGTGACACATTTATGGAAATACGGCAACTCTTTATGGAATATATATTAAAATTTAATAAATCATTCACTGCGCGGTCAACAGGCTGACGAATGATTGGTGGCGCGCGCCTCT
The DNA here is from genome assembly GCA_022577455.1 of Arizona elegans. NCBI lineage: Eukaryota > Metazoa > Chordata > Lepidosauria > Squamata > Colubridae > Arizona > Arizona elegans. The sequence continues at coordinate 26,370 of JAKOOJ010000107.1, forward strand.
GCGTGTGAGCTTATCTTTCCTTTGGGCTTTGTTTGATCTCTCTATTTTGAGAAAGCTGCATCACATGGTGGCCTCCCTTAGATCAGCAGTTTTAAAGCTGAGTACCTTCAGGGCATCCTACTGGATTGGCTCACCTGCCACCGAAACCGGTGGTGTTTTGGAGCAGATTCTGCTACCATAATTCATCCTTCCCCTACATAAACTCAGGTGCGTGCGAAAAAATTCAGGCATATTATGTTTACACACAACCCCCATCCAGGGATGAAATCTAGCAGGTTGTGACAGGTCTGGAGAACCGGTAGCGGAAATTTTGAGCAGTTCGGAGAACCGGCTAGTGAAAATTTGAATAGTTCGGAGAAATGCAAATGCCACCTCTGGCTGGCCCCAGAGTGGGGTGGGAATGGAGATTTTGCAATATCCTTCCCCCAAGAGTGGGGAAGGAATGGGGATTTTGCAGTATCCTTCCCCTGGAGTGAGGAGAGAATGGAGATTTTGCTGTATCCTTCCCCTGGAGTGAGGAGAGAATGGAGATTTTGCTGTATCCTTCCCCTGGAGTGAGGAGAGAATGGAGATTTTGCTGTATCCTTCCCCTGGAGTGAGGAGAGAATGGAGATTTTGCTGTATCCTTCCCCTGGAATGAGGAGGGAATGGAGATTTTGAAGTATCCTTCCCCCAGGAGTGGGGTGGGAAATGGGGATTTTGCAGTATCCTTCCCCTGCCATGCCCACCAAGCCACGCCCACAGAACTGGTAGTAAAAAAAATTTGGATTTCACCCCTCCATCCCAAATTGTGTTGCCCACACACAATTCTACACCCAGCACTTCACCGCTGTCCCTAAAGCGATTCCTAAATAAGTTGTGAATTCTCCATCACTGGAGGTTTCTAAGAAGAGACTGGACTGCCACCTGTCAGAAATGGTGTAGGGTCTCCTGCTTAGCTTGGGCGGGCGGGTTGGACTAGATGACCTCCAACGCCCCTTCCAACTCGGTTAATCTGTTAAGAGCCTCCTGAAGAAACTCGGGACAAAAGAGTTAAGGGCTGCCTTTGGCAGGATAGGTTTGCTCTCCCCTCTCAAAAGCCCACCATTGATTTTTCTTCTAGACACAACACAAAAATCGCGTAACGAACAACAACAACAACAATAAAATACTAGCAATAGATAAGATGGCCCAGTCTGCTTTTTTTGTCCCTTCTCTGCCTGGCAAAGAAATCAGCCTTCCTTTCCTCTCCAGATGGAGCTCAAGCTGATGGGGAGCGAGAGAGGCCATTTATAAGTGCTGTGAGGGGCAATTTAAAAATAATGTCACCTCAATAAAAAGCAAGAAAATGGCTCCTAGGCCATCCATTGTCGATGACACCCGACACACCACTTGGTATCTCGGTCCTGGCTTATTAAGCGGATCAGTGGGGCAAGCCATCATTGGCAGCCTGAGAGAGGATGTGAGGGAGCAGATAAGGAGGGATTTTTTTTTTTTCCCGATTTCTCGACTGCGAGGGAAACGTCGCATCACTTCTGAGTCTCTCTGGGGTCCCCTTCACGCCCATTACGTTACAAGGAGCAAAAGAGATTTATATTTAAATTTATAGCCACGCTCAAAACTGCAGTAGGAATTCTATTTCCAACCTTCCCTTTTTTTTTTTTTCCTCTCTTTTTTTCTTTTCCCTGCTCCCAAGCAACGAGTCTCCGCTCCATCTTGTCTTCTTTTTTCTTTTTTGGATTCCAGGCCAACCCTTTGCATTGTCTCACCACGTCTTTCCTTTTCATCAGTTAGCAGCTTGGATCCAAGCCTTCTCTTAACTCCACTTTTGCAACAGGGGCTTGGTAGCCCGAGGAAAAGAGGTTTCCAGAATCCCAGTTTTGGTTTAGATCTGTGGTGACATCCAATTTTTTTTTACTACCGGTTCTGTGGGCGTGGCTTGGTGGGCGTGGTAGGGGGAAGGATACTGCACAAATTTCCATTCCCACTCCACTCCACGGGAAGGATACTGCAAAATCCTCATTCCCTCCCCACTCCTGGGGAAAGGATATTGCAAAATCTCCATTCCCACCCCACTCTGGGGCCAGCCAGAGGTGGTATTTGCTGGTTCTCCGAACTACTCAAAAATTTCCGCTACCAGTTCTCCGAACTACTCAAAATTTCCGCTACGGTTCTCCAAACTGCTTAAAATTTCCGCTACCCAGTTCTCCAGAACCTGCTGGATTTCACCCCTGGTTTAGATTATAGCTGAAGTTTATTTATTTATTAGTTTGTCAAACATGTACAAGATATACCATATGAACAGGGACATGAATGAAGGAAATGAATACGAATAAATGGGGACAGTAAGACAGGGGACGGAAGGCAAGGCTTATGGCCCCCTTTACGGACCTCTTAGGAATGGGGTGAGGTCCACATTAGACAGTTTAAGGTTGAAGCTATGGGGGTTTGAGGCAGTAGTGAAATGCATTTTTTTTTATTACCAGTGCTTTAAAAAGTAAAAAAATAAAGTTTCGACGATCGCGCATCGCTCAGCTGATCATTTCAACTTTTTTTTTTTTTTTTTAAATGCTACTGGTAGTAAATGCTACCAGTATTTAAATGCTTTGCCAGCATTCTTTTACTACCAGTTCGGGAGAACCGGCCCGAACCGGTAGCATTTCACCTGTCAGGGTTCCAAGGAACACCCCAACGAAATAAAGCTCTGAGGCCTAACGTTCCAATTTATTAGAGATGTCATGTTGGCACATCTCTGGAAAACCCGAATCTGAAAGCTTCCAGGTTTTCCACATCCAGCTAAGAGTTCACAGCCCTGCCCCATAACCACAAGTTCATCCCATTGTCCAATCAACTCTTCACACTCCACCGGATACAATCTTCAGGCAGTCTCCATCAGATGCAGGGAAAAGTCCTTGAAGACAGAATGTTCTTATGACTAACTTTCTACTGCTCCAACAAGAACCCCCTCCCAACTTCCCCAGCTAAGAAGCAAAAAAAAAGAAAATTGTCTTCCAAACAATTTTCAAAGGGAAAATTGACATCACCCCTGCTCCAGGGTATCTTCCAACTCTGTTCGATAAAATTCCCCATAGTAACTCCATATGTCTTCCGATTGTAATTTGTGACTTGGGAATTCTAGGGGTTGATCTACCCAACTGGAAGGTCTCAATCCTTGAGAAAGCTTCTTCCAGAAGCTATGGAACAATATCTCCCAAATGTCCCACACTGTTGCTTCTTTGAAACTATAGTTCTTCAACTTGTGAAAAGTCAACATTTCCCCACTCTTGAACTAGAGATTTTAACTTTGACTTTTGTTTGATATCCCCCTTTCCGGCTTCCGAGATCTTCTTCTGAATTATGGTTCAGTCCTTTAGCTCGAACGGTTCCTGGCTCCCTCTTGGTGGCTGAACTCTAATGAAATGCAATTATGATTTATATTCCCTGATCCTGAGGAAATTTATAGCTCCTATCATGAACAGGACATCAGATTCAAACCTGGTAGACAGAGAGCCTACCTAGGCAAATCAAAGTTGACTTCTGTCAGTCTCTCCCAGAATTATAAATGTCATTGAAAAATATCGTAAGGTGGAAAATTTATAAATATATATTCTTCGCTTTGACCCATGTGCCAGGGGTGGGCTTCAAAAATTTTAGTAAGGGGTTCTCTGCTCCGTTGATGGGTGGGCATGGCCATGGTGGGGCGTGGCCTAATCGGCCTCCTACACCACGGTGGGGGTGGGTGGTTTTTTTCCCTCTCCAGGTTCTGGAGTCTTTCCCTGAGCCTCTGGGAGGGCAAAAACAGCCTCCCAGGCTCTGGAAGCCCTCTAGAGGCCTTGTTTCTGGCCTCCAAAGGGCCTCGGAGCCTGGGGAGGCCTGAATTTCCAGTAGGCCCGTTTTTTTTGCCCTCTCCGAGCCTCCCGCACACACCCTGCACTTACCTGCATCAAAAATGGGTCGCATGGGGACTCCTGGGAGGGGCGGGGTAGGCGGGGCCAGCCAGGAGTGGGATTTGGGGGTTTCTCCGAACTGCACAGAATCTTAGCTAGAGGCTCTCGCGGAACCCCCAGCAGCCTCTCCCTGCCCGTGTGGTATATAGACAAGTTTATCGATTTAGATTTTCCTTCATTTTATCACAATCGGTGAGGTAGGTTGGGACTAGGAGAGGCCCAGCTCCCGAACAAAGAGAACCGTTTTGGTGACGTCATATTGTCACCCGCTACCGGCTCGGCCGAACCGGGCCCGAACCAGGAGGGAACCCACCATAGGAGAGGATGATGGGTCCAAAACCCCTCATGACGTTCCATGAGAAGAGATTGTACTGCCATTTGTCAGAAATGGGGTAGGGTCTCCTGCTTGGGGCGGGGGGGGTTTGGACTAGATGACCTACAAGGTCCCCTCCAACTAATTTGTTAATGATTGAGGAGAGGATTTGAACAAGGATCACCTCAGTTCTAATCTAACAGCCATGGCTTGCCATTACTTCTTTATCTCAGAGGCGTAAAGGAAAAATAGAAAGGCTGACCTAGCCTAAAATTTGGACAAAGGTTCGAGACCCCCCTAATCTTATCATTGGTATAGTTAAGAAGTGGGGGGAAATCCTCACCGTTCTACTAAGTTCTCTTAATTAGACTTTATAAACCCTTGTGCTTCTTAAGGCTAGTTAGTAGCAAACTATGTGTTGATAATAAAATTTGCTTGCCTCTTGCAGATATCCATTTGCTGTCTTCAAAGAAAGAAATTGGATTGTCTGCTCCCTAAATCGTTTTAATATTTGGCGTGGAGAGCTCCTGGCAGAAGCATTTCAACTGGAAAATAGAAATGAGTCTAAAACTATAGACACAAACATGAGTAATGCCCACATTTGAGGGGAGGGGGGCGGGCAGGAGGGGAGACGACTTAGATTGAGAGATGGAACGATGGAAATGCCAGTGTCGTTTCTGCTTGGATTCAAAGATGAGCCTGGCAAGAGTTGATATAGCGTGAGATTTTTGCAGTCGTATAGAAGACCAAAAAAAATAAATAAAAATGAATGTGATTTTCCTCAGCACAGTTCCAGAATAAAGAGAAATTAAAAATAAGGAACTTACTATATCTATATTTATATCTATATTGTATACTATTGTAAGGCACCAAGGACAAATTCCTTGTGTGTCCAGTCACACTTGGCCAATAAAAAATTCTATTCTATTCTATTCTATTCTATTCTATTCTATTCTATTCTATTCTATTCTATTCTATTCCATTCCATTCCATTCCATTCTTCATTATTCTCTTCTCTTCTCTTCTCTTCTCTTCTCTTCTCTTCTCTTCCCTTCCCTCCCTTCCTCCCTTCCATTCCATTCATTCCATTCCATTCTTCATTATTCTCTTCTCTTCTCTTCCTTCCCTTCCCTTCCCTTCCCTTCCCTTCCCTTCCCTTCCCTTCCCTTCCCTTCCCTTCTCTTCTCCTTCTCTTTCTCTTCTCTTCTCTTCTCTTCTCTTCTCTTCTCTTCTCTTCTCTTCTCTTCCTCTTCTCTTCCCTTCCCTTCCCTTCCCTTCCCTTCCCTTCCCTTCCCTTCCCTTCCCTTCCATTCCATTCTTCATTATTCTCTTCTCTTCTCTTCTCTTCTCTTCTCTTCTCTCTCTTCTCTTCTCTTCTCTTCTCTTCTCCTTCTCTTCTCTTCTCTTCTCTTCTCTTCTCTTCTCTTCTCTTCCATCCATTCCATTCCATTCCATTCCATTCCATTCCATTCCATTCCATTCTTCATTATTCTCTTTCTCTTCTCTTCTCTTTCTTCTTCTCTTCTCTTCTCTTCTCTTCTCTTCTCTTCTCTTCTCTCTCTCTCTTCTCTTCCTCTTCTCTTCTCTTCTCTTCTCTTCTCTTCTCTTCCAAAGCACCAAGGGCAGGAAAAGAAGTAATTAAAGGTAAAGGTTCCCCTCGCACATACATGCTAGTCATTCCCGACTCTAGGGGGCAGTGCTCATCTCTGTTTAAAGCCGAAGAGCCAGCGCTGTCCGAAGACGTCTCCGTGGTCATGTGGCCGGCATGACTCAACGCCAAAGGCGCACGGAACGCTCTTCCCTTCCCACCAAAGGTGGTCCCTATTTTTCTACTCGCATTTTTTACGTGCTTTCGAACTGCTAGGTGGCAGAGAGCTGGGACAAGTCACGGGAGCTCACCCCGTTACGCGGCACTAGGGATCGAACCGCTGAACTGCCGACCTTTCGATCGACAAGCTTAGCGTCTTAGCCACTGAGCCACTGCGTCCAAGAAGTAATTAGGGGAGCATATCAAGGAGAGATCCAACTTAGAAGTAAGAAGAAATCTCCTGACAGGGGAGGACAATTAATCGGTGGAACAACATGCCCCTAGAAGTTATGGGTGCTCCATCACTGGAGGTTTTTTTAAAGAAGAAACTGGACAGCCATTTGGCCAGGATATCGCGTCTCCTGTTCAAATGGGGTTGGACTAGAAGACCTCCAAGGTCCCTTCAACTCTATCATTCTGTATCTCACACACAAGAAGGCAAAAGGCATCCTGAACTCAATTGATGGCTATTTGCATTTCACCAACTTCTGGATCCTTTATATATTGAGGATATTCAAGATATTCCATCTTCATTTGCAAACCACGATTGGAGGTTAATTCAAGGGCCATCTTCAGCTACCCAGAACTCTTACCCCCGTCAGCTGAGAAACTTGGCTTAAGCCAATCGTGGCTTTGAATTTTGATGGGCAGAATTTTATGAGCCGAGCACCATTGGCTTGTTGTCATTCAGCAGCGATAAGCAACGATCCAGGCTGATACCCCTAGCTAACTTGTGTACTGATCTGATTATTTTCAATTGGGAGTGAAATGCCAGAGGTTGTTTTATGTATTATTCAGTTCCTGTTGCATGCATTTTATTCTTTGGATTGGAGGAGGGGGAGAAAGATAGATGGATAGACTTTCTTCATGGAAAAGGGGAAAATTAGTTGAACTAGGCCCTATCGTTAGGTCGGTTGGATAGAACTTATTTAGGTAGATTTTCTTTCTTGTTCTTCCTTCCTTCCTTCCTTCCTTCCTTTCTCTTTCTCTTCCTTCCCTTTCTTTCCCTCCCCCTCTCTCTTCTTTCTTTCTTTCTTTTCTTTCTTTCTTTCTTTCTTTCTTTCTTTCTTTCTTTCCCTTCCTTCCTCTCTTTCTTTCTTCCTCTTCCTTCCTTTCCTTTCTCTCCCTCTCTCCCCCTCTCTTTTTCCTTCTTCCTTCCTCTCCCTCCCTCCCCCCCTCTCTCTTTCTTTCTTTCTCTTCCTTCCTTCCTCTCCCTCCCTCTCCCTCCCTCCCTCCTTTTTCTTTCTCTTCCTTTCCTTCTCCCCCTCCCTCCCCCCCTCTCTTCTTTCTTCTTTCTTTCTTTCTTTCTTTCTTCTTTCTTTCTTTCTTCCTTCCTTCCTTCTTTCCTTCCTCTCCCCTCCATCCCCCTCTCTTCCTTCCTTCACGCCCTTTTTTTTCTTCCTCTTCCTTTCCCTTCTCTCCCTCCCTCCCCCTTTCTCTTCTTCCTTTCCTTCCTTCCTTCCTTCCTTCCTTCCTTCCTTCCTTCCTTCCTTCCTTTTTTTCAACAGGGCTGTTAAACATCTACAGATGGCCAATATTTATAGCACAATCTCATGCCCTGGTTAGATGACAATGAGTCCCATAGAGATTAATAGGGCTGACCAACCAGAAACACAGTCTAGCAATGGAATCTTCCTATATGATAATATTATATACCCATCGTGTTTGAATGGGGAGGTACCATTTTATTTCACATGTGCGTCACATTCTACAGAAGGCCATCCCGATGCCTTTGGTCAGAGAACCTGGGAAATGCATGGAAGGACTTTGGCCACTGTGATTTCCCAACACTCTTTTCGAGAGGTCTACTTTTCTGGTTCGTCTTAACTTCCCCAGCAGGAGACAATGAGAAGAAAATATTTGTTGCCTTGTAGGTCCTTGGTGCTCTCTGAGCTGGTTGTTTTCTGGCGGACGTTTCATGACCCATCTAGGTAACATCTTCAGTGCTAAGAAAGAACTGTATAGAAACAGAGAGAAAATCCACTCCCTTCTAGCACTGATGATGTTCCCTAGTTGGTCATGAAACATCTGCCAGAAAACTACCAAGCTCAGAGAGCACCAAGGACCCCACAGTCCTCCTCCTCCTCCTCTTCTTCCTCTCCACAACTCCACTCCCTTCAAGCACTGATGATGTTACCTACAGTAGATGGGTCATGAAACATCTGCCAAAAAAATACAAGCTCAGAGAGCACCAAGGACCCCACAAGTCCTCCTCCTCCTCCTCCTCCTCCTCCTCCTCTCCTCCCTCCTCCTCCTCCTCCTCCTCCTCTCCACAACGCCACTCCCTTCAAGCACTGATGTTATTTAGTTGGGTCACAAAACATCTGCAAGAAAACCATCAAATTCACCAAGAGAGCACTGAGGACCCTTCCGTTCAGCCCTGAGCTACAAATATCCCTTTCTCTCAGTATTCATTCCCTTTCTTCCAACTTTTCACCCTCCATTTTTCCCTCCTTTTGCTGCCTGGACAATGGTATTTTTATAGAGAAGAATATTACCGACATTAATTAAACTTTTGTCGAAGTTGCCTCAAGGCAGAAAGATTGCCTGGTGAAATCATTTCCATGGAAACCTCTTGCCTTTAA
>JAKOOJ010000107.1:42500-45065 GCA_022577455.1 Arizona elegans
TATGGACTTCAAATCCCAGAATTACACTGCTTGTCTGGGGAATTCTGGAGTTGATGCCACAAGTGTTAAATTCTAAGAGTTGAGGTCCTCAAGTGTTAAATTCTGGGAGTTGAGGTCCTCAAGTCTTAAATTCTGGGAGTTGAGGTCCACAAGTCTTAAATTCTGGGAGTTGAGGTCCTCAAGTCTTAAATTCTGGAGTTGATACCCACAAGTTTTAAATTCTGGGAGTTGAGGTCCCACAAGTCTTAAATTCTGGGAGTTAGGTCCTCAAGTGTTAATTCTGGGAGTTGAGGTCCACAAGTTTTAAACTCTGGGAGTTGAGGTCCACAAGTTTTAAATTCTGGAGTTGAGGTCCACAAGTCTTAAATTCTGGGAGTTGAGGTCCACAAGTTTAAATTCTGGGAGTTGAGGACCACAAGTCTTAAATTCTGGGAGGTGAAGTCCACAACTTGAAGTCCACAAGTCTTAACGTTGAGAATTCTGGGAGTTGAAATCCATGAGTCTTCAAGTTGCCAGCTTTGGAGTCCTCTGTTTTCAGCTGTCCAAGCAAAAATAACACCAGGTTTCTACAGCCCTTAGTTTAACTTTCTGAGCTTCACTAATTAACTTGGTTACTGAAGAAAGGGGAGGAAGAGATGAAGGAAGGCTAGATAAGAATTTTTCTTTTTCTTTTTTTCTAGTGTCTGTGTTACAAGGACACACTGGAACATTTCTATTTATTAAAGGAGAGCAAATGCCATCTTGTTCTTTACCTGGGGCAGGAACATTTACAGATTGAGCTCTCCTGTCTAAAAGAGACCATAAATAAAGCTATGAAGAACATCTGAAGAACATCTGAGAAAAAACCTATTTCGTTGAGGGGTTACCTTTTTTTTCTTCTTCCTCCCTCCCTCCCTCCCTCCCTCCCTCCCTCCCTCCCTTCTTTCCTTCCTCCTTTCCTCCCTATTTTTCCATATTTTCTTCCTCCCTTCCTCCCTCCTTCCACCCTCCTTCCTCCCTCCCTCCTCTCTTCCTCCCTCCCTCCCTCCTTCCCTCCCTGCCTCTTCCTCCCTCCTCTCTTCCTCCCTCCCTCCCGTATATTTTCCCATATTTCCTTCCTTCCTCCCTCCCTCCCTCCTCCCTCCTTCCCCTGCCTTCCTTCTTTCCCACCTTCCCTCCCTCCCTCCCTATATTCTCCCTATTTCCTTTCTTCCTCCCTCCTTCCCTCCCTCCTTCCTTCCTTCCTTCTTCCCTCCCTCCTTCCTTCCTCACTCCTTTTCACCCTCCTTCCTTCCTCCCTCCCTCCCTGCTCTCTTCCTCCCTCCCTCCCCTCCCACCTTCCTTCCTAATATTGCCTTTCTTCTCTCAAATAGGTCCTCACCCCGCCTGCATCTTCAGCAAGAGAAGCAATTCCGTTCTTTTTTTTTTTTAATTTGATTTATACGCCGCCCTTTTCCAGAGACTCAGGCGGCTTATAGTGCGTTAAGCAACAGCCTTCATACTTTTGTATATTTTATACAAAGTCAGCTTATTGCCCCCACAAACTGGGTCCTCAATTTACCTACCTTAAAAAGGATGGAAGGCTGAGTCAACCTTGAGCCTGGCAAGATTCGAACTTACTTTAATTGCAGACAGCTGGTGTTAAATTACAGTGTCTTGTCTGCAGAGCTATCCAGGCTCTTTGATCTCTGACGCAAGGATGGACAAGCCACTGACATTTCATTTGTGGAAATTCTTCATTCGTTGAACTCAAGCCTGCTCTGATGGCATATTTATATATATATATATATAAATATTATATATATATTTGACATGAGGTCAATGCAGTAATTTTCACTCAAGCTTTTAGCAGGATTGCCAGGGTGCGATCAATTAATTCAAGCACCACCTTTTATTTACGCTGTCTTGCTGCTTTTAATATTGATTGGCTTAAGGTTTGTCATTGGGGCGAGCCATTTCGAGATAAGGCGATGGAATTTGGAAACAAGACATGTTAAAGACGACATTCTGTCACCAATTGGCCTTTTTTTTTTTTCAGTTTGTTGATTGGGAAGTAGAGTTTTCAAAGGGTGGGGGGAAGGGAAGGGGAGAATTTGTGGGTGTGAAAGTTGTGCTTCATATTCTACAGCGCGACTGCTATCCGGTTGCCATTCGAGTGGGAATTTACGAACAGGAAAGGGAAACGGACGTTCTAGATTTTGGGGTGCTGAACGCTTGTTTTTCAGCTCAACAAGAGAGAATGACATCTGGAGTTTTAGGACCGGTGTTAACCCCACAGTGTAATTTAACTGAAACTGAGATTAATCAAATACAAAGGCTGGGTCTGCTTCACACACACACACACACCACACACACACACACAAATCAGATGATGGTTTATGTTGGTCTAATGTAACCAACTTGCTAAATTAATCAGCTGGTTTTTATGCAACTCAATGACTCCTATTCTATTCATTCTATTCTATTCTATTCTATTCTATTCTATTCTATTCTACCATATTTCTATTCTACTCTACTCTACTCTATTATTCTATCTATTCTATCTATTCTATTCTATTCTATTCTATTCTATTCTATTCTATTCTA
>JAKOOJ010000107.1:45165-55165 GCA_022577455.1 Arizona elegans
AGCTGGAAGTCCATGCCTCTTATTCTATTGGTGACCACTTGCTTAGCTAACCATGGTTCTCGAGGAGTGGTCTACGGACCTCTGGGTACCAAGTGTCCCGAAGGCAATGACATCACCGGGGGTTATGATTTAAAACTTGAGTTAAGTCTAGGGGCGCGTGGCCATAAACGACATTGAAAAAGGGGTCCATGGTGAAGAAAGCATAGAGGCCCTCAATGTCTTTAACAATCCCGCCCACATCCGCCTATCATAATCCAGGCAGCCAATTGTGTGGCCCTAAAAAAAAGTCGAATCGAGGCATTCCATGCTCGGGATTGGCTAGCACTGCAGTGATGTCACGGAAGCCTAAATCCTATCCTTTCTCCACCTCCTATTTGCAAAGTGGGGGAGAAAAAAGCCAAAAGGAGAGATGGAGAAAAAGAGATTTAGGACTTCAGAGCTGGCGCTAATTGTACGAAGGGTTAAGCTCAGCCTTCACCGGATTACGCACTAACTACTTAGCCGGAGGTGCAGCGGGCAGGTGGGAGGTTTGTCACAGGCCATTGACTTCCTGTCAAAAAACATGCCACAACCATTAATTGTCATATGACATGTTCAAAGAAGGGGGGAAGAAGGCGAAAAAGAAAAGGGGGAAAGAAAAAGGGGGGAAAAAATGGAATGCCACGCTAACCTGCTGGAGTGCTCCTTGATTCTTTACCCAGGTGGAGGAAAGGATGGAAAGAAATGGAGAGGATGTGTTTCAGTGGCCTCTTCCCACACGAGGTGGCTTTTCCGTCCCTAACAGAATAAAATCGTAAAAAACCCAGCGTGGTAAATTTGGAAGCAGCGCTCTAGATCAAATAGTCAATGGTGCAAAAAAAATAAATAAATAAATGCAACAACCCTCCAAAAAACACTTAAGGAGTTTGTTGATTACAAGTGGCTGTTGGAAGAGCCAAAGAGAGAATTGGATGGTCTTATTTTAAACTTTCCTTCCTTTCTTCCTTCCTTCCTTCCTTCCTTCCTTCCTCCCTCCCTCCCTTCTTTCTTTCTTTCTTTCTTTCTTTCTTTCTTTCTTTCTTTCTTTCTTTCTTTCTTTCTTTCTTTCTTTCTTTCTTTCAACTCTGGTGCTGGAGAAGACTCCTGCGAGTCCCTCGGATTGCCAGGCGATCAAACCGGTCAGTCTTAGAGGAGATCGACCTTGACTGCTCTTTAGAAGGCCAGATACTGAAGAGGAAACTCAAACACTTCGGCCACCTAATGAGAAGGATGGACTCCCTGGAGAAGAGCCGAATGCTGGGAACGATGGAGGGCAAAAGAAGAAGCGGACGGCAGAGAAGGAGGTGGCTGGATGGAGTCACCGAAGCAGTCGGCATGAGCTTAAATGGACTCCGGAGGATGGTAGAGGACAGGGAGGCCTGGAGGAACGTTGTCCATGGGGCCACAATGGGTCGGACACGACTTCGCAACTAACAACAACAAATTTTAAACATTTAGTTTCATGTATTCATTGAGGAGGGCCTTCTAAGGCTCACTTTTTCAAAGCATCAGAGGGCAGGACAAGAAAGAATGGATGGAAACTGATCAAAGAGAGAAGCAACCTGGAATTAAGTCAGTAAGTAAGTAAGCAGTAAGGCCAGGCGCTTATTTCAGAGTTCAAAAAAATATAAGATATATAGATACTATATATCATACATATATAGTATGTATGATGTTGTAAGATTCTTTCCAGAAAAATCTTCAGCGCCCTATTTGGAGTTTTCAAAGGTTGCTCTTGAACATTTCTAGAGTCTGTTTTATTCCCTTCGAATACATGGACCAGAAGGCTGAAATATTTCACTTAAAAACTCCATGCTACTTATTTATTTTTTCACAAAAAGGAAAAAAAGAAAGAAAGAAATCCTGAAGTCATCGCCAGTCAATCCTACATGGCTCTTCAACATCTCCCTGAGGTATTTTCTTCACGATTTGTTTTTTAACGGAAACCTATCAAGGATGACCCCCAAGGAGATACCTTCAACATTGCCATTTTTGTAAACAGAGATATCTCGCTTCAATTTCCACCACACCCCCGTCTCTCTCACTTCCGTATCTCAGGATCCCAAATTTGAAACATGTCGTGTTCTGCCGTTGCCAATAAAGTCACACACTCCACGTTGTGACACATGGAATATTATTAATTGTCAATCACAAACTGCTTGTTTTATGTTCTCTTTCCAGCAAGCTGCTTGAAGACCTGAAGAGATTTTTAATCAAATGTTAATAACGCGGCATCTGTCGGCGGCTTGCTATAATAAAAAGGAAACACGATGTGGTTCTTTTAACTTTATCCTTTTTATTATTATTATTATTATTATTATTATTATTATTATTATTATTATTATTATTATTATTTAATCTTTAGTGAGACTCACAGCCTTTGAGGCTGGTAAATAGCTCAGCAGCTCGAGTCCTAACCAAGGACCTAGGAACTGTTAAGGTATCGTCGGAGGATGTAAGCTGTTCCGAATAAGGTGGCTTTTTTGTAAAATCAAAATGTTCAAGTAGAGTCAAGTTATTATTATTATTATTATTATTATTATTATTATTATTATTTAATCTTTAGTGAGATTCACAGCCTTTGAGGCTGGTTAATAGCTCAGCAGCTCGAGTCCTAACCAAGGACCTAGGAACTGTTAAGGTATCGTCGGAGGATGTAAGCTGTTCCGAATAAGGTGGTTTTTTTGTAAAATCAAAATGTTCAAGTAGAGTCAAGTTATTATTATTATTATTATTATTATTATTATTATTATTATTATTGGTTAATCTTTAGTGAGATTCACAGCCTTTGAGGCTGGTTAATAGCTCAGCAGCTCGAGTCCTAACCAAGGACCTAGGAACTGTTAAGGTATCGTCGGAGGATGTAGGTTGTTCCGAGTAAGGTGGTTTTTTGTAGAGTCAAAATGTTCAAGTCCGGCAAATTTAGAATTTCTAAATAATGGGGTAGCCCCTTTGGGTATTGCTCCAAGGACTCCAATTACAATTGGGACAACATTCTTCATACGTTTATTAATATTAATATTATTATTATTATTATTATTATTATTATTATTATTATTATTATTTAATCTTTAGTGAGATTCACAGCCTTTGAGGCTGGTTAATAGCTCAGCAGCTCGAGTCCTAACCAAGGACCTAGGAACTGTTAACTGTTAACTGTTACTTGTTCCGAGTAAGGTGGTTTTTTGTAGAGTCAAAATGTTCAAGTCCGGCAAATTTAGAATTTCTAAATAGCGCGGGGTAGCCCTTTGGGTATTGCTCCAAGGGCTCCAATTACAATCGGGACAACACACGATTTCTTTTTCCACAGTCGCTCAACTTCAATTTGTAAGTCCTGGTACTTTGTGATTTTTTTCTTGCTGCTTATCTTCAATCCATGCATCACCAGGTATTGCAATGTCAATGAACCATACTTTTTGCTTTTCAACTATTGTTATGTCAGGTGTGTTGTGGACCAAGTGCCTGTCAGCCTGAATCCTAAAGTCCCACAAGATCTTGAGTTTCTCATTCTCTAAAACTTTCTCAACCTGATGTTCCCAGTGGTTTTTGCTGTACTCAGATCCAAACTTCTGGCACAATTTCCAGTGAATGATTTTAGCAACACGGTCATGGCGTTTTATTTATTTATTTTTTTATTATTATTATTATTATTATTATTATTATTATTATTATTATTATTATTATTATTATTTAAAGTTCTCCAAGCATCAAATGTCCAGAAAGCTGGGATATGGCATCTCCTTGCAAAGTTCTAAATAAGGACCATTCCATTCATCTGCAGAAGCTTTACGGCATTTGAATTTGTGTTGATTTCACACATTTGTCTGAAATTCTGTAAGGATTCTCAGTCATCCAGGTCATGGTTGTGTTGTGACCTAGGCTTACTGAGTCATTACAAGACACAATTAGTCCCAAACAAACCTATTTTATTGTAAGAGCTGAGAATTACATTCATTCCCAGCTGAGTCCCAATTAGTTGCCAAAAACAAGTCCTTCGGAAGAAGTCCTTCAGGATAATCACCAACCTTTATTTTCTTTGACACCCTGCCAAAGGCCTTACTTGGCAAAGCCCCACAAAGTTCAGAAACAAACAAGAGACGCCGACTGGAAACAGAGTTAGCAACGTTGCTTTCCTGCAAAAAGGCTCAAGTGCCTTTGTTTCTCTTTTAAGCCTTCTGGGAGGGGCCAATCATCTGCTGGCCTTACTCCTGAGTCGTCCCTTTTGCTTTAGCTGCTCTTGCCTTCTGGCAGCTCTGCACATGGGTGCACTAGGAACAGGCTCCTCCTGTTCCTCTGCCTCTCTGCTGTCCGCCTCTGGAGGCTCCGGAGTCCGTGCATCGCTCCCAGATGGCTCTGGCCCCATCTCTGCCTCTGACGCAGAGCCCTTGTCCGAGCCTTCCCCAGACTGCAGGACTGGCCCATGTTCCTCCCCAGCCTCCTCACTGTCTGACTCCACTGCCAGCTTCGCAGGCTGCTGGTGTACCACAACATGTTGTCCCAAAGGTGCTTTATATAAATCCTTCCATTCCCCACTATCCTGTCAGAGCTGAAGAAGCTTCTTGGGTGAGAAGCAAAACATCTTCAAAAGATTTGTTTGGAATGCGTTTCAACATCTAGCACTGAGTGGGCTTTGCTCTCATTTTAAATACATGTATGTGTACGTGTGTGTGTGTGTGTGTGTGTATGGTCCTCAATTTACAACAGTTCAATAGTGACCGTTCGAAGTTACAACGCCACTGAAAAAAGTGACTTATGGTGATGTTTCACCCTTACGACCACGGGAAGCAAAAGAGGGGGAAAACAGAAGCAAGCTGCACCGTGAAATCAGATGACTGTACACTCTGAATTTTTTGCGCATTGATCTTCCACAGTTTCTGCATCATTCAGACCTCGTTGGCTCTCTAGATTCCATCTGAACTCGGATGGGATTTATCGTCCCGAGATGCAATTCCGGCGCCATCCTTTCCTCTCTGCCCCATCGTTACTTATGAGGCTCGACTTTGTAATGTTAATTCCACCGTGTGTGTTTTTGGAGATATTTTACAGCACTTGGCTTAAGCCTCTTTTTAATCTGCTGCTCCATTTATGTCCACCTAAATTATCTTCCCTTCCATGGGGTGAGGCGTGCGCCAGAGCGAGCCATTCATCAGGTTTGATCCCTTGCGCAGATGAATTTCGAACATTTAATAAAGTTTCTTCCACTTGCTTACGGATGTTAGGAGGGTCACATTTCATGAAATCATCTTTCTAACCTCATACAAGACACAAGACACAAGGGGGGGGAGGAGGAGGAGGAGGAGGAACAGGAACAGGAGGAGCAGGAGGAGGAGAAGGAGAGAAGGAGAAGGAGAAGGAGGAGGAGGAGAAGAAGAAGGAGAAGGAGAAGGAGAAGGAGAAGGAGGAGGAAGAGGAGGAGAAGAAAAAGAAAGGGAAGGAGAAGGAGAAGGAGGAGGAAGAGGAGGAGAAGAAAAAGAAAGGGAAGGAGAAGGAGAAGGAGGAGGAGGAGGAGGAGGAGGAGGAGGAGAGGAAGAAGAAGGAGAAGGAGAAGGAGAAGGAGAAGGAGGAGAAGGAGAAGAAGAAAGGGAAGGGGAGGAGGAGGAGGAGAAGGAGAAGGAGAAGGAGGAGGAGAGAAGAAGAAGAAGAAGAAGAAGAAGAAGAAGAAGAAGAAGAAGAAGAAGAAGAAGAAGAAGAAGAAGAAGAAGAAGAAGAAGAAGAAGAAGAAGAAGAAGAAGAAGAAGAAGAAGAAGGACAATAAAGATGTTAGATGGTTTGATATTCAAACAGGCAATCAAACATTGCCACAGTCATTGGCAAAATCAGCAGGCTGTTGTTATATATCGAGAAAGATAGCAAAGTCCAAGATTGTTTCAAACGCCTCTTAAGTAACAAATCCCCTTTTTCGGTCAAAAGTGATGGATGCTGAAATAATGAGAGATGAGGGTTGTTTTAGGAAGCTCAGAATAGATATCTTAAAAGTCCGCTACCCAACAAGTTTGAAAACCAAGATGTGTGAAAGATGGATGAGAAGTTGAGAATGGAAAGAGGGGAGTGAAGGAACTGGTGGAATTACCAAAACAACAACAACACAAAACTGGAAACTTTGAAGGAACACGAAGATCAAGCTGGTAGAAAAGCATTCCCATTTTTTTTCCCACCGCTTTTTTTTTTTTTTTTAGCATTCTGTTGTTGTTTTTTTAATTGCCAACTACAATGTCATCATTTTTTTCCTCTCTTTCTCTCTATCCTTGATGAACTTCAAAGTCTGTTAATGACTCTCCATTAAAAAGAAAGAGAGAGAGAGAAGATACGAGGGAGAGAAACCAAGTTGAGCCAAGGAGATGATTAAAAGACTTTATTAAACGCAACCTTGTAGAATTTCTTCCCATGAAGGCAAGCACCATTATGGAAACTTATCCTTATAAATGACACTCTGGTTTTGTGAATGCGCGGAACCCTGATTGGAGTGGCAAGTACTGAGTGATACCGCAAACCTGTTAATAACATGAAAATTAGAAGAGGCTCATGCAAAGAAGAGAGATTAATTTAGCCCGGGAACATCTCACACAAATTGCAAAGTTGTGAATATGTTCTTGAGATAATGAGCCTTCCGAACTATCAAACCGCTTGTCATTTTCTGTAATTAATGTTAAGGAAGACTCCTTCCTGATGGTTCGTATTACTCATATACCAAGAAAATTTCTTCAGAGAAATAATTTACATTTATTATCATCGGTCTGTTTGTGTGCTTTATTTCGTGGTGGAGTAATTTATGGCAGCCCCGTTTCACTCGCCTTGATTAGTCACTTGTCCGCCTGAAATGTAATTTTTATTTTTTATTTTATTTATTTATTTTCGGCATGCTCGCTCGCTCTCGCTCTCCCTGCCTCTCTCTCTCTCTCTCTTTCTCTCTCTCTCTCTCTCTCTCTCTCCCCCTTTCTCTCTCTCCTTTCTTCCCTCTCTCTCTTCCTCTCTTTTTCTCTCTCCCCCTCTCTCTTCCCCCCCACCCACACAGAGATAATTTTCCTGGATTTAACCACTGTCTTTAGCTCTTCATTTCTCCCCTAGATTCATTTGTCCCTGCCCACATTTTTGAACAAAACATCTCAGATTCAAGTACCCTGTTTGCCCCAAAATAAGACATCCCCTGATAATAAGCCCAAACAGGCTTTTGAGTGCGTGGCAATAAGGCCAAGCGCTTATTTCAGGGTTCAAAAAAATACAAGATAGGGTCTTATTTTCGGGGAAACACGGTATCTATCATATCTGTCTATCTACTGTCTATCTTCTTTCTTTCTATCTATCTATCTATCTATCTATCTATCTATCTATCTATCTATCTACCCTGTTTCCCACAAAATAAGACATCCCCTGATAATAAGCCCAATCAGGCTTTTGAGCACATGGCAATAAGGCCAAGCGCTTATTTCAGGGTTCAAAAAAATATAAGACAGGGTCTTATTTTCGGGGAAACACAGTAATTCATCTCAACAGAATAACAGAATTGGAAGGGACTTTGGAGATCTTCTAGTCCAACCCTCTGCTCAGGCAGGAGACCAATATCCCATTCCTGACAAATGGCTGTCCAGTCTCTTCTTAAAAGCCTCCAGTGATGGAGGACTCACAATTTCTGGTGGCAAGCCGTTCCACTGATTAATTGTTCTTTCTGTTAGGAAGTTCTAGGTTGCTTTTCTCCTTGGTTAGTTTCCACCTGTTACTTCTTGTCCTGCCTTCAGGGTGCTTTGGAGAATTAGTTGACTCCCTCTTCTTTGGGGCAGCCCCTGAGATATTGGAAGACTGCTATCATGTCACCCCAAATCTTTCTTTTCCTTAAACTAGCCATACCCAGTTCCAGCAACTGTTCTTGGTTGCTCTTCTCTGTACTCTTTCTAGAATCTCAACATATTTTTTTTAAATCGTGGTGACCAAAATTGGTTGCAGTATTCCAAGCGTGGTCTTACCAAGACATGGAGAGAGGGAGGGGGAGAGAGGGAGAGAGAGAGAGAGAGAGAGAGAGAGAAGGAGAGAGAGAAGGAGAGAGAGAGAGAGAAGGAAAGAGAGAGAGAGAGAGAAGGAGAGAGAGAGAAGGAGAGAGAGATAGAGGAGAGAGAGAGAAGGAGAGAGAAGGAGAGAGGGAAGGAAAGAGAGAGAGAAGGAGAGAGAGAGAGAAGGAGAGAAAGAGGAGAGAGAGAGAAGGAGAGAGAGAGAGAGAGAAGGAGAGAGAGAGAGAGAGAAGGAGAGAGGGAGAGGAGAGAGAGATAGAGGAGAGAGAGAGAAGGAGAGAGAGAGAAGAAGAGAGGGAAGGAAAGAGAGAGAAGGAGAGAGAGAGAGAGAGAAGGAGAGAGAGAGGAGAGAGAGAGAGAAGGAGAGAGAGAGAGGAGAGAGAGAAGGAGAGAGAGAAACCACAGCTCTCAACAGCTTCATCTTTCTCCTTGTTGTCAGCTTTATATTTATTGTGATTACATTTATTCTTTTTATAACCTTCTCGTAAGCCATCCTGAGAGCTTTATCATATTGTGGGCATAAAAAAAAATAAAAAGAGAGAGAGAGAGAGAGAGAGAGGGAGAGAGAGAGAGAGAGATTTAAAATAAAAATAAATAGGAAACATCACCCAAAGTAACAGCCTGGGCTTCTGCAGGATGAGTAAACCACATTTCAAAAATCTGTCAGGAGGAGAAAATTAAAAGTGGCCTGTTTTCATCTCGATTTCGAAGATGAGGACAGCTGCTGAGGGGCCAGCCCGGAGCATGGGTGGACCAATCTGTTGCCTATCATCCGTAGGAGATCAATCTAATTTCACCGGGCCCTTGAACTAATTTCCAAAGCCTTCTTCCAAGCAACGATGTAGGCATCAGGGAAGGTGAAACAATTGAAGTGTCCCCAGCCTCTGAGCCCTGATTCAATTTTGGGCTGTGTGCAGCTGCTTCCCATTACGTATTTGGTTGTCTTGGACCCTTCGTAGCAACCACGCAGGTACTTCAAGCAGACGTTTCCCCCAATATGCGCCTGAGCCCATATGGTAAGGAATTTATGATGCCTTACCTCAAAGAGCTACGTCAAGAGCTCGTTGGAAAGCCACCTCAAGATAGCTCCAGCCACGTTGTTGTTTCTTACTATAGGTGAAACACTGATATGGTCTTGAAAACTAGAACTGAACTCAAGGTGAGGAGGAGAGGGAAGGGAGGAGGAGGGGAAGGGGAAGGAGAAGGGGGAGGGGATATGGAAAGGGGGAGGAGGAGGAGGAGAAAGAAGAGGAGGAGGAGGAGATAAGGAAAGGGGGAGGAAGGGAAGGAGAAGGGAAGGGAAGGGGAAGGAGAAGGAAGAGGAGGAGAAGGAAAGGAAAGGAGGGGGAGAAGGGGAAGGAGAAGGGGAAGGGGATATGGAAAGGGGGAGGAGGAGGAGAAAGAAGAGGAGGATAAGGAAAGGGAGAGGAGGAGGAGGCAGGGAAGGAGGAGGAGGGAAGGGGAAGGAGATAAGGAAAGGGGAAGGAGGAGGAGTAAGAAGAGG
Source organism: Arizona elegans (assembly GCA_022577455.1). NCBI lineage: Eukaryota > Metazoa > Chordata > Lepidosauria > Squamata > Colubridae > Arizona > Arizona elegans. Next base: position 54,688 of record JAKOOJ010000107.1, read on the forward strand.
AGGAGAAGGAGATAAGAAAGGAAGGTAGGAGGGGGAAGGAGAAGGAAGGGAAGGGGAAGGAGGAGGAGAAGGGGAAGGAGAAGTGGAAGGAGATAAGGAAAGGGGAAGGAGGAGGAGAAAGAAGAGGAGGAGAAAGAGATAAGGGAAAGGGAGAGGAGGAGGAGGAGGCGGGGAAGGAGGAGGAGGAGGGAAGGGGAAGGAGATAAGGAAAGGGGAAGGAGGAGGAGGAAAGAAGAGGAGAAGGAGATAAGGAAAGGAGGAGGAGGAGAAAGAAGAGGAGAAGGAAAGGAAAGGAGGAGGAGAAGGGGAAGGAGATAAGGAAACAGGAAGGAGGAGGAGAAAGAAGAGGAGGAGATAAGGAAAGAGGGAGGAGGAGGAGAAAGAAGAGGAGGAGAAGGAGATAATTAAAGGAGGAGGAGCGGGGAGGAGGAGGAGGAGGAGATGACAACAACTTGGGACATCTGAAAATAAAAAGACT
>JAKOOJ010000107.1:60165-113927 GCA_022577455.1 Arizona elegans
TTTGCTCAACAAATAATTCCCTCAACACTGTCAAACTATTCACTAACTCTGCATTACTATTAATCTTCTCATCGTTCCCACCACCCATCTCCTTCCACTTACGACTGTATGACTGTAACTTTGTTGCTTGTATCCTTAACTGTTTCCTAATATGATCTGATTGCTTATTTGTACCCTATGACTATCATTAAGTGTTTTACCTTGTGATTCTTGACGAACGTATCTTGTCTTTTATGTACACTGAGAGCCTATGCACCAAAGACAAATTCCTTGTGTGTCCAATTACACTTGGCCAATAAAGAATTCTATTCTATTCTAATCAGCCTAGAATCATTAACATTGCCACAAACAGTCTTAAGTCCAATCCCTACTGAATTCCGTTGGCTCTTATCTAGCATCCATATTTAGTGCTGACTGTTAGTTGACTGGATTCTCATGAACAAGCATGACCAATAAAACCTCTTAACTGAAACTTAATGCGTGGTTCTAATTCTTTGCACAAGAGAGCTTTATTTGGTCCAAACAGAAAATGCCTGGACTTGAAGGATCCGATCGTCATTAGATTGGATGAAGACTCACTGAAAGTTGTGTAGTCTCTTTAAAAATAATATATAAACCTTTCAACTGGTTTGATGTCCTCCGGGTGATTTGGATGGGAGATTTCCCACTCTTGATGGTCTCTAAATTACACTGGAAAAAAACAAACAAACCCTCACTTCCATTTTACAACTAAGTCTCCTGGATTACGTTCTTAAATTCGGCCAACTAAAACAAGAATAAGCCCAAACTATCCTAAGGAAAGGGACGCGGTGGCTCAGTGGCTAAGACGCTAGGCTTGTCGATCGAAAGGTCGGCAGTTCAGCGGTTCGAATCCCGAGTGCCGCGGAACGGGGTGAGCTCCCGTTCCTTGTCCCAGCTTCTGCCAACCTAGCAGTTTGAAAGGACGTAAAAAAAAATGCAAGTAGAAAAATAGGGACCACCTTTGGTGGGAAGGTAACAGCGTTCCGTGCGCCTTTGGCGTTGAGTCATGCCGGCCACATGACCACAGAGACGTCTTCGGACAGCGCTGGCTCTTCGGCTTTGAAACGGAGATGAGTACCGCCCCCTAGAGTCGGGAACGACTAGCACAGATGTGCAAGGGGAACCTTTACCTTTATCCTAAGAAAGGAAAAAAGGGGAATCAGAATGTTCCCAGATGAGTATGATAAATTTCAAGTGTCTAGTGACCTTAAAAAGAAATTAAAGAGTTCATAATGACAGTTTCAAAGAATCCGGGTTAGAAGATAGACCACCATGGATTCTCTCTCCCTCTCCCTCTCTCCCTCTCTCTCTCTCTCCCTCACACACACACACACACATACACACACAATTGTTTGGGTGCAAGTCTCTCCTTGACTTCCATTCCTGTTCCTGACTAGGTGGCTCAGTGGCTAAGTTGCTGAGCTTGCCGATCAGAAAGGTTGGCAGTTTGGCGGTTCAAATCCCTAGTACAGGTCTCCTGTGTGAGCAGGGGGTTGGACTAGATGACCTCCAAGGTCCCTTCCAACTCTGTTACTGTTTTTTTCCTACAAGGCATACAGCTTAACGCGACATGCTCAAGGAGAACCGATTGAGATTCAGTCTCAGATGTGACCCAAAGAACGTCTTGATTAATTCTTTCAATCCCCCCCGTCTCTCTGGCTGGTGCCTCTCTGAATCCCAGAAACGCACTCATGCCTATTTGAAATCCCCCAACGTAGCCGTGAGTTTTGAGCCAGAGTTGTTTAACACTGTTGTGAGCTGCCCAGAGTTGTTTAAGATGGGCAGCCGTATAAATCTTAGAAATAAATAAATAAGTAAATAAATAAATAGTTCTCTTACTAACTGATGGCTCCTCTCATTGAGGTCATCAATCAAACTGAGAATGTTAAAAAAGAAACTATAGATCATATTTGCTGAAGGAAGGAGAGTGAGGTTGGGGGGAAAGGAAGAGGAGGAGGAGGAAAGGAGGAGGGAGGGAGAGGATGAGAAGGAGGAAGGAAGGAAGAAACATACAAAGATGTCATAGAAAGATGTGGTGGTGATTAGGTTCGTTCTCCAGCAAAGTATAAAATAGAGGAGAAGGAGAAAGAGAAGGAGGACAAGGAGAAGAAGGAAGATATGGAGAAGAAGGTGAAGAGGAAGGAAGATGAGGAGGAGGAAGATATGGAGAAGAAGGGGAAGGGAAAGGAAGAGGAGGAGGAGGAGGAGGGGAAGGAAGATATGGAGGAGGAGGAGAAGGGGAAGGAAGATATGGAGGAGGAGAAGGAGGAGAAAGATATGGAGAAGAAGGAGAAGGGGAAGGAAGAGGAGGAGGAGGAGGAAGAAGAGGAGGAAATAGGGGAAGGGGAAGAAAAATGAGATATTGAAAGGGGAAGGATGAAATGAAGGAAAAAGAGAAGAGGAGGACAAGGAGAAGGGAAAGGAAGATGAGGAGGAGGAGGAGGTGGAAGATATGGAGAAGAAGGGGAAGGGGAAGGAAGAGGAAGAGGAGGAGGAAGAAATAGGGGAAGAGGAATGAAAATGAGATATTGAAAGGGGAAGGATGAAATGAAGGAAAAAGAGACGATATGGGGGGGAGGAGAACGGAAGGACAGGAGGAGAAGTACACAAGGACAGAAGAATAGAATGGGGGAATGGAAAGGTGGAGAAGAGGAAGCTTCACCAGAACACAACACGAAGACTAAAACTAAGCTCGGTTCCCCATAGCTTTCTTTCCCTATAACTCAACTTATATTCATCAGAGGCATATATTTAAATCATCGCTTACTTTGCTTTTGTGTCTGAAATTTATTAGCCTACTACTTAAATGTTTTATTCATTAGGCCATGTAAATAATGCATGCATGTTTCCATGGTAATTTAACCCCTTCTCGCCAAGGGGATTCGCTGGGTTTTTGTGCCGTGTGCTTCCTCTATTAATTGCTGGGACCAAGACTGGAGCAATCTTGGGGTGGGGGTGGGGGGGCAGATGAGGTCCAGGATGCGCCTCCTTTCCCTCACTTTTAAGCAACCTCATTTCATAACCAAGTTTCCTTTGACAAATATAAACACAGCCAGAGCGCTGTCAGACGGAAGGCAACATTTCTGAGCTGGGATCCAAAAAAGGGCAAATATCATGAATAGAATTGCACGAATGGTGAAGCTCTATCACCAATGCACCATAGCGGTAGATGTTTTTACTAGCAGAGGTGACGCCAAGGCTGAAGAACATACCTGGAACGATTGTTCTCCACACCTTTGTGTCAGCAAATTTAAACCCATGAGGGATTTCCAGCAAAGCTGTCAGAAACTTAAAAAAAAAAGATAATAGCAAATCGGATTGTTCTATGGACAGATCTAGGATCAAGGTAAATAGGATGTGGGGATGATTTAGGTGATGAGAGAAAGAGATGCTGCCTAGGGAACCATCAGATCAAAGGTGGAGGAGTCCAAAGCTGTATAACGGGCAGGATAAGAATCTCGGAAAAGTTCTTCTCTAACTTCACAGGCTGTTAGAAACAGACGGCGAGAGATTTTATACTTTCAGACTGGCAAATTCTGAAGGGACACGGCGGCTCAGTGGCTGAGATGCTCAGCTTGTCGACTGAAAGGTCGGCAGTTCGGCGGTTCGAATCCCTAGCGCTGCGTAAATGGGATGAGCCCCCGTTGACTTGTCCCAGCTTCTGCCAACCTAGCAGTTCGAAAGCAGGTAAAAAATGCAAGTAGAAAAATCTTTGGCGGGAAGGGAACAGCGTTCCGTGCGCCTTTGGCGTTGAGTCATGCTGGCCACATGAACACAGAGATGTCTTCGGATAGCGCTGGCTCTTCGGCTTTGAAATGGAGGTGAGCACCGCCCCCTAGAGTCGGGATGCTTAGCCGACGATTAAGAATCTTACAAACATTTATAGCCTCTGATTCTGGAGACAGGATTTGTATGAGATGACCAGGCTGAGCCCAAATCATTTTACGAGTCCTTTGCGCGCCTGCAAGAGATCTAAATTCAGCCCACCTTGAATGCCTTTCTTATCTCCCGCTCATTTCCCCTTAACGGTCAGTTGGCCAGATTCTTGTCGCGAGAGTAAGCTTGCAATACGTCTTTATACTCGTTTGAAATGCCTGCATGTCCTGATTTCCCAGACAGAATTTCTTTCTCCACCATTTGAAAAAGAAAATATGAAGGAGGAGGAACAAAATATGAAGTTTTGATTTTTGGGATTTCCTGATTAGACGTGTGTGGGGGGTTTTTTCTCACCCTCTTCTAGAAATAATTAGTCTGCATTAAGTATGTAAAATAAATAGCTGAGGTGGTGACTTTATGACGTTTATTCCACTGCACCCAAAAGAGTCAGAAGTTAATATTCCCCCCCCCACTTTTCCCCCTTTTTCCTACATTTCTCTCTTTCCCCTCTTCCCACTATTTTCAGTTTCATTTGTGTTCTACGCTTTAATAAAGTCCAATAAAATTATTACAGGGAAGAAAATGAATGCCGCCTTCTACTAGAAAATGCAAGCAAGGTGTTAGGAGGTTTTTGGTGTGGGGGTTTTTTTTTTTTGGTTTTTTTTAAAGGGTGGGAAAAAAAAGAAGGAAAAAGAATGAGGAGAGCCACAAAACCATGGATCTTTGCAGAGTCGATCAATCAGCAACTACCATGCAGACAAGAGTCGGAGAAATACAGATGCAAAAAAATCTACAGAGGCTTATATATCTGTCCAATCCTGTTTCCACTTGGTGATGAATAGCAAGAGAGAGGCTCAGGCAGAGCGCTGGGCTTTGACTTAATTTGAACCTGGTGCAGCAGAGGAAGAGACAAGAGGGAGGAGAGGGGGAGAAACTGAATGGCCAGGTAACTTATAGTGCCTCCCTTAACGCCGAGTAGGCAGATGATGGATCAACGGTGAGCAAATGGCATTAAAATCCCCTGACTCTTTTTTTTGCAACATTCACAGTCTCTCTCTCTCTCTCTCTCTCTCTCTCCTCTTCTCCTCTATTTTCTCTCTCTCTTCTATTCTCTCTCTCTCTCTTCTATTCTCTCTCTCCTCTCTCTTCTTCTTTTCTCTTCTCTTTCTCCTCTTTCTCTCTCTTCTTCTTCTTCTTGCAGAAGAAGCTCACGCCAACTGCTTCAGTGACTCCATCCAGCCACCTCATTCTCTGCCATCCCCTTCTTCTTTTGCCCTCCATCGTTCCCAGCATTAGGCTCTTCTCCAGGGAGTCCTTGCTTCTCATTAGGTGGCCAAAGCATTTGAGTTTCATTTTCAGGATCTGGCCTTCTAAAGAGCAGTCAGAGTTGATCTCCTCTAGGACTGACTGGTTGGATCGCCTTGCAGTCCAAGGCATTCACAGGAGTCTTCTCCAGCACTATAGTTCAAAGGCCTCAATTCTTTGACGCTCAGCCTTCCTTATGGTCCAACTTTCACAGCCATCCATTGCAACTGGGAAAACCATCACCTTGACTATACGCACTTCTGTTGGCAGGGTGATGTCTCTGCTTTTTAGTATGGTGTCTAGATTTGCCATACAACATCTTACTTCCAAGGCCAAGCTTGCCCGTTAAATTCATCTTACCTATCTGTAAAATGGGCCAATGTATGCCTAAGCATGGTGGCATCTCCTAATATCTCATTTTCAACGTCCAGCAGGCAGGCTATCCATCTGAGCATGCCAATTGAAGAGGGCTCCCATCAAACCTGCTCCCCGTTTCGCACAACTCCCTAGTGATGCAGGACCTTTTGTCAGGCCCATATGAAATTAAGTGAAATAAAAATCGTATTAAAAATTATTACTGTCTAACAGCCATTAGTCTGCACGATGCTGTCACATCTTGATGGATTTCTCACTTAGTGCAATGAATGTTCTAATGACAGTGATAAAATCACTTAGAAAAAAAAATATATATAATAAACTATTAACCCTCTCTGGCAATGCTGGTTTCTCCTCCAGCTCTTACTTCAAACCCACCAGCCATCTCCAAACTGTCTCCAAATGTCCCGTCCCCCCTCAAATATTGGATGACATAGGGAACTGGAAAAAAAAAAGAGAGAGAATCGTGAAGTTTACCCCTCCGAGTACAATTCAAGATGCTTGAAAGCCTGAGTCCCAAAGCTGCTTTTCCAAAAGGCAACTGGATGTTATCTGTTTTTCTCGGAAGACGTTTCTCTTCTCATCCAAGAAAGCAGTGGCGAAATCTAAATTTTTTTCCCCTACCGGTTCTGTGGGCATGGCTTGATGGGCGTGGTTTGGTGGGTCATGTGACTGGGGGGCATCAAAAGACAGAAACTCACTAACAATGTCCTGCTGAAGCGGGGTTGGACCAGATGACCTCCAGGTCCCTTCTGGCCCTGATCCTCTAAAGCTGCGTCTAGTGCCAGGTTTGTAGTCCTTCCTTCCTTTCCCTCCTTCCAGTGGTGGGATTCAGCCAGTTCGGGAGAACCGGTTGTTCACTTTCTGAACAGTTTGGCAAACTGGCTGTTGGAAGAAATCATTAGGGCAGAGAACTGGTTGTTAAATTACTCGAATCCCACCACTGCCTCCTTCCCTCCCTTTTTCTTTCTTTCTTTCTTTCTTTCTTTCTTTCTTTCTTTCTTTCTTTCTTTCTTTCTTTCTTTCTTTCTTCCTTCCTTCTTTCTTTCTCTCTCTCTCTCTTTCTTTCTTTCTTTCTTTCTTTCTTTCTTTCTTTCTTTCTTTCAAAAATGGATCCCCCCTGCCCCCGCGTTTTTGGCCTAGCAGGCTTCAGGGCAGCTCTGTACATGCACGCACTAGGAACAGGCTCCTCCTGTTCCTCTGCCTCTCTGCTATCTGACTCTGGAGGCTCTGGAGTCCGCGCATAACTTGGAGGCAGAGATGGCCCTGGCCCATCTCTGCCTCCGACGCAGAGCCCTCGTCCGAGCCTTCCCCAGACTCCAGGACTGGCCCATGTTCCTCCCCAGCCTTCTTACTGTCTGACTCCACTGCCAGCTCTGCAGGCTGCTGGCGGACCACAACATCTCCTGCCTTGAGCAGGGGGTTGGATTACAAGACCTCCAAGGTCCTCTCCAACTTTTTCGACAGTACGCGGTTTTCTCAATTGTGTCTCCCTGCCTGGTGGTAGAGATCCACATCAAACCATGGGTTCTTTGGTCGAAGATTATGCTCCTTGCAATCTGATTTTTGGCACACGAAGGTATTCCGGTAGACAAGTGTCATTTTCCGACTGGGAAGCGCGCCGGAAGCTTTGATGAAAAACTTTCGCAGACGAAGAGAAGGTTGAGTGGGTTAGACACGACGGCAGGATTTTACGCGAGATGACACCAGTTTAACAGAAGCAATATCCACCCCTTGGCTTAACCCAATCAGGAGAGCCAGAGGTGCGAAGAAGGAACGGCAATTTGATTGCCACCGAACTTGGCGATCGCTTGTCAAAGAGGAGCGCGAATGTGGCAGTTACTTTAGGCCTGTTTGTAATCTTTTGAGGCGGGTTTGTCAAGAAGGCCCCGGTGATATTCGTAAGAGTGCAGGGAGGAACGGCGGCAGTGTCACACACAATTAATGTCCCTCGGTAGCAACTCCATTAGTCTTATGAAGTGAGTCCACAAACATGCATACTAATGGGCAGCTGCCTGTGGGGTACCCGGGCTGAAGTTTCAAGCGAGCTCCGGAACAGGCACCCTAAAAAGCTGAGCTTTCAGCTTACTAAGGAAGGAAAAGGGCTCGTTTTCGTATGCAGGTAGGTCTTGACTTACAGTCATTTGTCCTTCCTTCCTTCCTTCCTTCCTTCCTTCCTTCCTTCTTTCCTTTCTTCCTTCCCTCCCTCCCTCCTTTCTTCCTTCCCACCTTCTTTCCCTCCCTCCTTCCTTCCCTCCCTTCCTCCTTCCTTCCTTTCCTCCCTCCCTCCTTCCTCCCTTCCTTCCTTCACTCCTTCCTTCACTTCTTCCTTCCTTCACTCCCTCACTCCTTCCTTCCCTCCTTCTTTCCTTCCTTCCTTCCTTCCCTCCCTCCTTCCCTCCTTCCTTCCTTCCCTCCCTTCCTCCTTCCTACCTTTCCTCCCTCCCTCCTTCCTTCCTCCCTTCCTTCCTTCACTCCTTCCTTCACTCCTTCCTTCCTTCACTCCCTCACTCCTTCCTTCCCTCCTTCTTTCCTTCCTTCCCTCCTTCCTTTCTTCCCTCCCTCCCTCCTTCCTTCCCTCCCTCCTTCCTTCCCTCCTTCTTTCCTTCCTTCCTTCCTTCCCTCCCTCCCTCCCTCTTTCTTTCTTTCTTTCATCTATCTATCTATCTATCTATCTATCTATCTATCTATCTATCTATCTCAAACACCTTTCCACTCTCCTATTTTTCCCCATAACAGCAACTCAATGTTGTCGATTGGGCTGAGAGAGGGACTGTCCTAAAGTCACCCAGCCTCCTTCCATGCCTAAGGTGGAAGTCACTGTCTCCTGGTGATTGACCCAAAGTCAACCAATGACCGTATGATTCATTTAACAACCGCAGTTGCCCCCCCCCAAAAAAGGTCATAAAATTGGATACACCATTCTTCATCCACAAAGGTTATGGGATTCATATCCTACAATCCTCCAAAACAATATTATCTGCTCAGATTTAGAAAATGTGTCTCCTCCGTCAACCGGAATTACTTCCTCTCTGAGTTTCGGACTGCTCTGATTCTACAAATCTTGAAATCATCATTAATAACTTAGCTTTTGATCCAAATTTTGGAGTAGGCTAGGGCTTTGTCTGTATAATAGGTGATCTGCCTCAGCTGAGGCATGTTAGTGGACAACCAATTAAATATGAGCCAACAGTGTGCGGCAGCAGTCAAAAAAGCCAATGCAATCCTAAATTGCGTTAACAGAGGGATACGATCAAGATCAATGGAGGTTCTACTACCACTCTATAAAGCCTTAGTAAGGCCACACCTAGAGTCCTGCATCCAGTTTTGGTCAACACACTATAAAAAAGATGTTGAGACTCTAGAAAAAGTTCAGAAAAGAGCAACCAAGATGATGATGGGACTGGAGGATGAAACATTCAATGAACGGTTGCAGGAACTGGGCATGGCTAGTCAGTGAAGAGAAGGACCAGGGGAGACACGATAGCAGTCTTCCAATATCTGAGGGGCTGCCATAGAGAAGAGGGGGTCAAGCTATTTTGATTGCAGGACCTGGGTATGTCTAGTTTAATGAAAAGAAGGACCAGGGGAGACAGGATAGCTGTCTTCCAATATTTGAGGGGCTCCCACAGAAAGGAGGAAGAGGGTCAAGCTATTTTCCAAAGCACCCGAAGGGCCAGACAAGGAACAATGGATGGAAACTGATCAAGGAGCAATTCAACCTGGAAATAAGGAGAAATTTCCTGACCGTGAGAACAATCAACCCATGGAACGGAAGTTGCCTTCAGAAGTTGTGGGAGCTTCATCCCTGGAAGCTTTCAAGAAGAGACCGGACTGCCATGGGTCAGAAATGGCTTAGGATGTCAGCACTTTGACGCTGGCATAGAGAGCAGAGGAGAGAGAGAGATAAGCTCTGAACTTTTGCCTGCTAAATCCCTTTGAAGTCGGGTTGTTGTGAAAATGAAGGGTGGGGAGACATTCCTGGGAAATGACGAGACAAGAAGTCTGAAGAATGACTTGGAAGATAGCCAATGAGAAGCAGAGATTTGGGGATCGGAAAGGGAGGGATTGGGGGGGCAAAAGGTCAGTCTTGTCCGCATCGAGTCATGATCCAGTGGCTGTGCTCAATTAAAGAAAAGATTTCCTTAAAGATTGGCAGTTTGGAAATTCATTTATTTTGAGATAGCATCGAAGTCTGACATAGGGTCTCTTTTTTGGGGCAGGTAGGTCTAGTTGACCTACAAGGTCCTTTCCAACTTTTTAAAATCCATATTTGCTATCAAGTCCGCTTTAGGGATTCTATCGGTTTTAATTATACACCGCCCGGAGTCTCAACAGCCTTTAGGGATCTAAATTTTAAAAAAACGAACATGTTGGGTGAGCATTCCGTCGTATTTGTAGACTTTCTCACCCAAGAGAAGAAGGCGCTTAGGAAGTTTCCGAGCCTGCAAAGCCAGCTTGGTTTAAAGCTTCTCTGAGAAGGGGGACATAAACCAAACTGAATCGAGCAGACCCCGGAGGAGAAAACACTGGTTGGTTGAAGAAATATAGCTATGGGTAAAATTACATGTTCGCAAAGCCCGCAAGGCTGGAAGAAATAAAAAGCATTTTAAATGAAGTATAGGAGTCACACTCTTCCGTCATTACCAATAAATAAATCTCGAGCAATTCCTTCCCCCCACCCTCTTCCACACACACACCCCTCCCAGCCCTTGTAAACACGGGTAGCATTTACTTCTGCCACGTTTCCAAACTGCACATTCTCATCAGAAAAAGCGGGTCTGTTTGTAAGAAGGAATTGGGGCAAGGGGGAAAGGGAGAGGAAGCCGGGAAGAAACAGAGCAAGGAACTCAGTGGTGAAATCCATTTTTTTTTTTTTTTGACTACCGGTTCTGTGGGCGTGACGTGGTGGGCGTGGTGTGGCTTCATGGGCATGGCAGGGGAAGGATACTGCAAAATCTCCATTCCCAGCCCACTCCAGGGGAAGGACACTGCAAAATTTTCATTCCCAGCCCACTCCAGGGGAAGGATACTGCAAAATCCCCATTCCCTCCCCACTCCTGGGGAAGGATACTGCAAAGGTTTCATTCCCAGCCACTCCAGGGGAAGGATACTGCAAAATCTCCATTCCCACCCCACTCCTGGGGGAAGGATACTGTAAAATATCCATTCCCAGCTCACTCCCGGGGAAGGATACTGCAAAAGTTTCATTCCCAGCCACTCCAGGGGAAGGATACTGCAAAATCCCCATTCCCTCCCCACTCCAGGGGAAGGATACTGCAAAAGTTTCATTTCCAGCCACTCCAGGGGAAGGATACTGCAAAATCTCCATTCCCACCCCACTCCTGGGGCCAGCCAGAGGTAGCATTTGCCGGTTCTCCGAACTGCTCAAAATTTCCGCTACCGGTTCGCCAGAACCTGTCAGAACCTGCTGGATTTCACCCCTGCTTCCAACCCTGTTATTCCGTTTCTGTTTAGATTCCTTGGGCGCTTGGACTGCCAATCTGGAACTTGCTCAGTTCCTTCCTAAAATTTAGCAAGATTTGAATCCGTCTGAGTTGAAAAAGCAAGACGGGAAACGATGTTGGGGGGTGGTTTGGTCCATATTTCCTTGAAGCCTCTCTGGGGCGGATGCCCTGTTTGTGTCTCGCCTGCTTCACAAACACACTCATGGCACCTAAGCAACACAACTCCCCCCCCCACTGCAAGTTGCCTCCCCATACCCTGTTAGGTCATTTATATGTGGCTAATTAAAACAGTGAGGTTTTCCTCTTGATTATTTACTGTTTGCCAAGTTCATTATTTGCTCACCCATAAATCAAGACCGCTAGCTAAAGGCAAATGTTTTCTGTGCTGCATTTTTAAGTCTTCAATTAAGAGGTGCGGGTGGGGAGTGGGTGGGTGGGGGGTTGGAGGGGAGGAGGAGAATTGCCACATCTCTGGTGCGTCCCCAAAAGAGATGCTCCGGTGCTGAATATTTGACGATGCTAAACCTTTCTAGACTCCTTTGGTGTTCTTCATGCGTTGCTTGGAGGAGAGGGGGATTTGATATAGTCGCAATAGTTCACCTATGTAATAGAACGAAATCACGTAAAATATTAGCACCACTTTGTAAAGCCTTAGTAAGGCCGCACCTGGAATACTGCACCCCGTTTTGGGCCACACAGCTACAAAAAAGAGGTTGAGACTTTCTATTTTATTCTATTCTATTCTATTTTATTCTATTCTATTCTATTCTATTCTATTCTATTCTATTCTATTCTATTCTACTCTACTCTACTCTACTCTATTCTACTCTACTCTTAATTCCTATTCTATTCTGTTCAATTCTATCCTTAATTCCTATTCTATTCTATTCTATTGTACTCTACTCTACTCTACTCTACTCTACTCTAAATTCCTATTCTATTCTGTTCAACTCTATCCTTAATTCCTATTCTATTCTCTTCTATTCTATTCTCTTCTATTCTCTTCTATTCTCTTCTATTCTATTCTACTCTACTCTACTCTACTCTACTCTTAATTCCTATTCTATTCTGTTCAACTCTATCCTTAATTCCTATTCTATTCTATTCTATTCTATTCTATTCTATTCTATTCTATTCTATTCTATTGTACTCTACTCTACTCTACTCTACTCTACTCTACTCTTAATTCCTATTCTATTCTGTTCAACTCTATCCTTAATTCCTATTCTATTCTATTCTATTCTATTCTATTCTATTCTATGCTACTCTACTCTACTCTACTCTTAATTCCTATTCTATTCTATTCTATTCTATTCTATTCTATTCTATTCTATTCTACTCTACTCTACGCTACTCTACTCTTAATTCCTATTCTATTCTGTTCAATTCTATCCTTAATTCCTATTCTATTCTATTCTATTCTATTCTATTCTATTCTATTCTATTCCATTCCATTCCATTCCATTCCATTCCATTCCATTCCATTCTTCATTATTCTATTCTATCCTATCCTATCCTATCCTATTCTTATTCTTATTCTATTCACTTAAGAACTGTCTTACTTAAGATGCTGGTAAATATTCCCATATGCTGGGAATGGACTTCCAAAGGGATTTTGAAGAAACATATGGGATTCTACTGCTTTACTGCGGAAAGGATTTTTCCCTTTGCAGCATAAATGTTGGGCTGAATTGTGATCATAAGCGGAAAGCTTTCTTGTCGCATAACTAGGAACGGCAAGATCTTTGGGGTTCAGGTTTAAAGGATTGTTGTCTTCTCTTGCACCCTTGGTATGAACTGCTGCCAGAAGATGCTAAAAATGTCCTCTTTGCTGGGACAGTAGGGAATAAATTGTAATGGGAAAATTACTGGGCACCACTGCGAAATGCAAATCCATGCGATTTGCCAAGAAATCCAGGCTAGTCTTTAACTATTATATTAAGCATCTGTTGTGCCTGCCATTTATGGATCAGATAACATTATCCTCTTGAGGTCTTTGATTTTATTACCTTCTAGGGACAGAGCCAAACAAGTGTGCTTATTGATTTTCACATTAAATATATTAGTAATAAAACAACATCTCGGCAAACCAATTGGAAAATCAATATTAATTGGGACCAAAATATCAGGAGGGGGTTGAATTACAATTAAACAGCGTGACTTGCCAGGGTCACTTTATCGCATTAGAGATTGAGATCTGATCTTGATTGGTTCCCATCAGTGGTGAAATCCAAATATTTTTACTACCGGTTCTGTGGGTGTGGCTTGGTGGGCGTGGCTTGGTGGGCGTGGTAGGGGAAGGATATTGCAAAATCTCCATTCCCTCCCCACTCCAGGGGAAGGATACTGCAAAATCCCTATTCCCTCCCCACTCCTGGGGGAAGGATATTGCAAAATCCTCATTCCCTTCCCACTCCTGGGGAAGCATATTGCAAAATCTCTATTCCCTCCCTACTCCAGGAGAAGGATATTGCAAAATCCCCATTCCCACTCCACTCCTGGGGCCAGCCAGAGGTGGTATTTGCCAGTTCTCCAAACTACTCAAAATTTCCGCTACCGGTTCTCCAGAACCTGTCAGAACCTGCTGGATTTCACCATATGCCTAGCTTGGTCAATCACGCAAGCAGACCTTTGGCTGAACCCACTTAAATTCCCTTGCAGATCTCAGATTTCCTGATTGGCCCCCAAATGAGACATCTTGCCAATGATCCACCTTCCTAGAAGGAACCACTCGGTGTCCAGTTTGACCTCTTGTGCTACTTCAACCAGAGGTGGTATTCAGTCGCTTTGGCCTGGTTCGCTCGAACCGGTAGCTGAAATCGTGAGTGGGCAATTTTTATCACAGGGAAGCTTAACTGATCCTAAAAGTACCACTTTCTAATGCCTTGGAATACTGCATCCAGTTTTGGTCGCCACAATGTCAAAAAGATGTGGAGACTTTAGAAAGAGTGCAGAGAAGAGCAACAAAGATGATGAAGGGACTGGAGGCTAAAACATATGAAGAACAGTTGCAGGAACTGGGTATGTCTAGTTCGATGAAAAGAAGGACTAGGGGAGACATGATAGCAGTCTTCCAATATCTCAGGGGCTGCCCCAAAGAAGAGGGAGTCAAGCTATTCTCCAAAGCACCTGAGGGTAGAACAAGAAGCAATGGGTGGAAACTAATCAAGGAGAGAAGTAACTTAGAACTAAGGAGAAATTTCCTGACAGTGAGAAAAATCAACCAGTGGAACAACTTGCCTCCAGAAGTTGTGAGTGCTCCAACACTGAAAGTTTTTAAGAAGATGTTGGCTAACCATTTGTCTGAAGTGGTGTAGGGTTTCCTGCCTAAGCAGGGGGTTGGATTAGAAGACCTCCAAGGTCCCTTCCAACTCTGTTATTTATATTCTAAAAAGATCCACCTTCCAGACATGATAAGTCTATTACAAATCGGCCACTGTCTACAAACGTATCTCAGAAATTATTGGGCAAACAGTCCTGAATAATTAATAGTACTGAGAAGAAGGAGGGGGAAAAATAGGCAATGGGCTGCAGAAAAAGTGGCAATCTGTTCCTGGGAAGAAGGGAGAGGAACAGCTCTTGAAAAGAGGAATAAATATTGGAATGTTGGAATATTTATCGGCATCTCAGTTTTAAGGCTCTCAAAACAAAGCGAAGCTGATGCTTTTTAATATTAAGCCAGTTTCTCCCTTGCTCCCCAAACGTTCCCCTTCCTTTTTCCTTTCTTTGGAAGTTCAAGAGTCTTCAATTTCCACCCCCCACCCCCACCCCCAAATGTTTAATTCAGTGCCATTCTATTTCATTTATTTATTTATTTCGCTCCAGGGCTCAGAAAAATTATATATATATATATATATATATATGTATATGTATATGTATATGTATATATATATATATATATATATATATATATATATATATATATATATATATATATATATATATATATATATATATATATATATATATAAAGAGAAGTCATTAAAGATTTGCAGCTTTGATAAATAATTAGAAGGGGCCATTGTGCTTTAAAAGCATATTCAGGGCAAGAAGTGCGTTCATAAATAAAATGTATGTTTTTTAAAAAAAAATTAAAAGGGTTTTTCAAAAGCATCTCCGGTTTTTAATACCGTTGACAGCTTCTCTACCGAAGGGAGGGGAAAGAGAGAAAGGAGAAGAAAGTTTAGGAAGAAAAAAAATTAAACGCTGGCTGGCATTCAGGAAGCTCTTTATTTTCCTTCTAAAGTTTGGATTTCTAGTCATTGGGCAGTAAATATCATTTTTGGTGACCTAATGACAGGGTGTGTTTTTTGTTTTTTGTTTTTTTGCAAAATAAAGACCAGATTTCCAGACAGCTGATTTAGGTAAAGGTAAAGGTTCCCCTCGCACATACGTGCTAGTCGTTCCCGACTCTAGGGAGCGGTGCTCATCTCCGTTTCGAAGCCAAAGAGCCAGCACTGTCCGAAGATGTCTCCGTGGTCATGTGGCCGGCATGACTCAACGCCAAAGGCGCACAGAAAGCTGTTCTGTCTGTCATCTATTTGTTTGTCTATCTATCTATCTATCTATCTACCTACCTATCATCCATCTATCTATCTGTCTATCTATCTATCTATCTATCTATCTATCTATCTATCTATCATCTGTCTGTCTATCTGTCTGTTTATATCTATTATCTATCCATCCATATCTATCTATCTATCTATCTATCTATCTATCCATCCATCCATCTATCTATCATCCATCTACCTATTATGTATCTATCTATCTACCTATCTATCTATCATCTGTCTGTCTATCTATCTGTCTATATATCTATCATCTATCCATCCATATCTATCTATCTATCTATCTATCTATCTATCTATCTATCTATCTATCTATTGTCTGTCTGTCTATCTGTCTATATCTATCATCTATCCATTCATATCTATCTATCTATCTATCTATCATCCATCTACCTATTATCTATCTATCTATCTATCTATCTATCTATCATCGTTTGCCTGCCTGCCTGCTTACCTACCTACCTGCCTACCTATATGTCCATCCATCCACCCACAATGGGAAGAAAAATAACCTTGAGGATCAGGAGGAAGAACTGAAACCCAAACAACAGACAGATAAAAGAAAACAGATAAAAGGGCATTTCCTATGGGATATATTTAAAGTTTCACAAATATATCTATTTGAAGAATTTGGAAATAGCCGTGAGAAATCCTCCCATGGGAAAGTACTGTTGATTAGGGAGGGAAAAAACCCATATAAGAAGGAACTTTGAAGGTTGATTAGAAGGAACCAGAGCGAACTAAAGATTACAATTAAAGGAGGAAGCCCATTAATACAATGGAGCAATATTCAAATGTCTTTATATGGCTTTTTTTCTTTTATTATATTTTCCCCTTTTTCCTTTGCTTTTTAAAACTTTTCATATTCTTCTTTGCCTTTTTTTTTTTTGGTACTTAATTAAACATTTTTATTATTTTACAAAAATGTATTAAGCTATTATATACACACACACGTACATAACAGTAATAATAACAGCAATAACAATAACAGAGTTGGAAGGGATCTTAGAGGTCATTTGGTCCAGGAGACCTGTACTAGGGATTCGAACTGCCGAACTTTCTGATTGACAAGCTCAGTGTCTTAGCCACTGAACCACCTAGTCAGATACACACACAAACACACACACATACAAACACACACACACACACACACAGAGCAGAGAATGGAGCAGCCATTACATCACCCTTTCTGACATAAGACCGTATTAGAACGGAGGAGGAGAAATCAAAGTATTGGGGGGGCTGAAGTTGAAACGATGATAGAAAGTGGATTTCACTGGGATAAGACGGCAGCTCTAAATGGGGAGGGTGCAGTCCGCTTTACGATCACAGTCAAGCCCAGAATTTCCATCGCTAAGCGAGACGGTTGTTAAGCGAGTTCTGCCCCTGTTGTACGATCTTTCTTGCGTTGTTGTACAACGATTCACCGCTGTTCGATGAATCACTTCAGCCGTCAGATAGAGATATAGATATAGTCAAGTTGGTCACATGGCCATTAAGCAAATCCGGCTTTCCCCGTCGACTTTGCTGGTTAGAAGGTCGCAAAAGAGGATCACGTGACGCTCCACCCCTCGGGGACGCTGCAACCGTCATAAATGTGAGTCAGCTGACAAGCATCTGAATTTTGATCATGTGACATGCAATGGTCATAAGTGTGGGAAAAAAAAGTCATCAGTCACTTTTTTTCAGTGCTGTCATAACTTCGGACGGTCCCCAAATGAATATTCACAAGTTGAAGTCCATTCCCAGCATATGGGAATATTTACCAGCACTGGGTGTATATATAGCTAAGAGCCTTGGTGGAGCAGCGGACTAAAGCGCTGTTAAATAGCACTTAGCTTCCAGCTGCCTGCAGTTACTGCGAGTTCGAATCTCACCAGGCTCAAGGTTGACTCAGCCTTCCATCCTTCCGAGGTAGGTAAAATGAGGACCCGGATTGTGGGGGCAATAAGCTGACTTTGTATAAAAAAAAGAACACCGCTTAGGGGGGCCCAAAAGTCCTACTAAGCTGGTATATACAAAAGTATGAAAGCTATTGCTTAACGCATTGTAAGCCGCCCTGAGTCTCCGGAGAAGGGCGGCATATAAATCGAACCAATAAATGAATGAATGAATGAATAAATAAATAAATAAATAAATACCTTGGCATGGTTTTTGAAGACCTTGGTAGGCACGAGTTCGAGAGAAGGCGCAGGAAGGACTCGTGAAGAGGGGGGACTTTTGCAGGACCAGCTGCTGACCGACTTTTCTTTCTCTCCGGGGTTTGTCTCGGAAATCAACCCCGAAAGAGAAGCAGGTGAAATGTTTACCAAAATTGTTTTTCAAGGCCCAGGGGTGGGGGTGGGGGGGTGGGAGATGGGGGTGGGGAGAGCGAGCTGCCTCTCCTTTTCCGTGTCGCTTCCTTGTTGTAAATAATGCAGAAAATGAGTAGCGTCTAAAGGGTCTCCGGTGGGAGTCAGAAGCCTTGTTTTAATTATATGAAAACAGCATGGGTGCTTAGGCAGATGCTTGTGCTAATTGTTTTGAAAGCAGACCCTCTTGGCTCAAAACAGGCTCATTTATTTTGACTCGGTCTTTTCGCTTCCCTCCCCACCTCTTCCTTCCAGGTTCCCCCCCCCACACCCCGCCAAATGCCCATTGGGAGGCTTGGCTTGGGCATTAACGAGGGTTTTCCTCATTTTGGGAGAGGATCCTGTTTCCAGAAACGTCTTGAATTCTCCTGACCATACGTGGTCCCAGCATACCAGATCTATGATCCTGGAATAGCTTCCTACCAAGTACAGGTAATCCTTGACTTACGACCCCAACTGAACCTGAAATTACTTTAATAAGAACTTAATCGGGCCTTCCATCCCAATGGTTTCAGCACCACGGATAGCTCCTGCTTACCAACTTGCTTGGACAACTTAATAGGCATTCTTCAAAGCAGGGATGAAATCCAGCAGGTTCTGACAGGTTTGGGAGAACCGGTAGCGGAAATTTTGAGTAGTTCAGAGGAACCGGCAAATACCACCTCTGGCTGGCCCCAGAGTGGGGTGGGAATGGAGATTTTGCAATATTCTTCTCCCCAGGAGTGGAGATTTTGCAGTAACCTTCCCCTGGAGTGGGATGTGGGAATGGAGATTTTGCAGTACCCTTCCCCTGCCATGCCCACCAAGCCACGCCCACCAAGCCACATCACACCCACCAAGCCACATCCACAGAACCGGTAGTAAAAAAATTTGGATTTCACCACTGTTTCAAAGGGTCTATGATAATTCTCCCTGGCCAACCCAACTTGTCATGCCAACTTGCCATGGCCAACTCACCACAGCTAATTTGCTGCAGGACAATTTGCTGCGGGACAAAAGTTACTCTAATATCAAAGAAAATAGAGGAATAGAATCATTACTAAGGAAAGGATGCAAAAGGAGGGACGGAACATAATCTGAATGGCAAAAAATAAAATATTTTTTTTAAATTTATTTTAAATGATTGAATAGAATTGCCAAATTGTCTTGCAGTGACTTGTTCCACAGCGAGTGGTCCTGCAATGATTTGGCTGTAGTGAGTTGGCCATGGAGAGTTGGCCATGGAGAGTTTGCCGTAGTGAGCACCCTTGATTAGAAAACATCCGTGTAGATTTGTCGGTTGCCCCCGTCTCATTTCATTCTCATCACAGCCAGACAAGGTAGAGCAAGCCATGAGACACAGATTGAATCTATTGAGCAGCAGGTAACTTCTAAAGTAGAAACTTGGACAGGCGTCCTCTCTCCCTTATTATTCAACCCGAGGTCTTTTGCAACACAGCAGACGCCAAGAGTAGCAACGAACGGAGGAGTTTAGATAGGCTAGTTTAGCAGCAATCCAACACTCTGGAGTTGAATGGTTCTGCAGTGAATGCCTCTCTGAGGCCTGCCAATTGTTAGGAAACTGCTAGCAGGCTGGAAGGACTGGTCAAGCGAGGGCCTAGCTTGGAGTCTTTGTTCCAAGCTGGAAGGAGGGGGTTAAGCAAGGAGTCCTGGTTTCAGATTGAGGACCTCACTTGGAGTGCTTGTTCCAGGCTGGAAGGAGGGGTCAAGCAAGGGCGCTAGCTTGGAGTCCTTGCATAGCCACAAGCAACATAAGCGTGAGCTCCTCCCCCCAGGATCCATGAAGCCTTTCTGGTCATTCCCAGGAGAAAGCAAGCACTCTCAGAAGATTCTTGTAATGTAAGTGTTAGGCAATAAAGTTACCGCCTTTCATTGTTCACAAGTGGCTCTTGGTTGCTTACATCTGACATCACTTGGAGATACTATTATCCCTCCGTCCAACAGTAAAGCCAGTCCCAGACTTTATTTAAAGCATCATCAGAAGGATTACCCCATAGCCATGTGGGCCAGATAGCTCTGTGGGTGTTGAGAAACTCCAAGAAGGAGGGAGAAAGAAGGGAGGCGCTGATAGATTCTTTGGCGAGACGCGAAGAGGGTGCATCTATCCACCACCGTCAAGTCGCATTGAATGTTTCCCCCAACTGGAATCACTCACTGACATGGACAAGGAGAAGAGAGAACATTGGGGAGGGGAGGGGGTTGGAAAGAGGGGGGAGGGGGAGAGAGAGAGAGAGAGGGAGAGAGAAAGAGAGAAGTAGGAAGGAGAAGAATGGCAGGAGAGCTGCGAATGATGAGGAATGAAAAGAGACAGGACGGGATGGGAAGAGGTGATGGATTGCGAGCCCATCAATTTCTGAAGGCCAAGTGCAGCCGAGTCAGTGAAAATTTACATTATTAATCTCTTGTAATAATCTATGACTCAAGCAGGCTGAGAAAATAGCACGGCTGTGGATTGACCAACCTATATAAATAACGACTCCTCGCTCAATTTAATTGCACTCTTGTGAAAATGCTCTTCTTGTATCTTTCTAATTACTTTAGTTTCATTAGGTCTAGCAGAAGAGCGGGAATACGGGGAGGGGGGGCTGAAGAAAATCCATCGAGCTCCTGCAAAGAATGAAAAATTCATATTCCAGTCCGCTGTTCTTTTTCCTCTCTCTCTCTCTCTCTCTCTCTCTCTCTCTCTCTCTCTCTCTCTCTCTCTCTCTCTCTCTCTCTCTCTCTCTCTCTCCCTCTCCTCTCCCTTCCTCCCTCCCTCCCTCCCTCCCTCTCTCTCTCTCTCTTTTGTTCGGTGAAATATTTAAATGTTAATAACCATTCAATTCCTGACACGCGAGCTCACCAGCACCGAGTTAAACAGAAAATCTATTTAATCTAAAGAAT
Source organism: Arizona elegans (assembly GCA_022577455.1). Taxonomy (NCBI): domain Eukaryota; kingdom Metazoa; phylum Chordata; class Lepidosauria; order Squamata; family Colubridae; genus Arizona; species Arizona elegans. Next base: position 81,013 of record JAKOOJ010000107.1, read on the forward strand.
CTCATTAAGCGGGCAAAAAAAAAAAAGAGAGAGAGAGAGTGCTTGTAGCGTGTCAATAGCAGGAGGGGACCAAAAAACGACACATCGACGTGAATATATCGTCTGGGGGTGGGGTGGGGAGAGTGGGGGGGCAAAGGAGGAAGAAAAGAGCTTTAGAAAATTCTATAATTTAATTTATCGTGCGCGAAGCAACAGAAAAAAAAACAACAACATAAAAGCCACTTGCTTTGGAGCATCCATCTGAATGGATAATGATTAAACGTTGCCTATTGTACTGCAGCTGGCTTGTATTATCAGGCCGGCAAGGGAAGGGAAGGGGAGAAGAAGAAGGGGGGAAAAAAGAAAGAAAGAAAAAAAAGAAAAGAAAGAAAGAAAGAAAGAAAGAAAGAAAGAAAGAAAGAAAGAAAGAAAGAAAGAAAGACAACCCCCCCCCCAAAAAAAAAAACCCTCAGCATTTTTGACTCCTTTCCAAATATTAGCTCTTTTTAAAGCCATTAAAAGATTATCACTGATTTAACCAAATGTCTCAAGCATTAGGAGAGGCCTGTTCACCAATTCCCGGGAACGCCGTTTTCTCCCGCCTGCCTCCCTATTATCTCATCCACCCAGCAGTATTTAATTTCATTCCCATGAATATGCAATGAATTTAATTTTGAACACTATTTTCATCTGCTCCTGTAATCACAAAAAATGCTGGTGTAATTAGTTTCTAATTACTTGCTTTAATTGTTGTAGTAATCATTTTAATTGCCCAAATGCAGAGGCTTCAAACGCTAAGAGGAACATAATCTGCCCGTACCTCCTACCTAGTCTGAATTTTTTTTATTTTTTTTTTGACATGGGCAACCTTTAGCAAAGCCTAGAAGGATCTCTCAGGGATGCCGGTCAGGTTGCCAAACCATGAACCCTCCCTGCTCTTCGCTCACAACCGTTGTCACCCCCACCGTCGCCTGTTTTTTTCCCCTCCCTCTCAAAAAGCCATTAAGTTAAAATATACAGTTATTGTACCTTCCTGGGATCGGAGCCACGAAAATGCTTATTGCTTCTGCTCGTAGCCCTGATCTAGCAGATGGCAAATCGTGAAATTTTATGAAATTATTACGCCGGCGAGGTGTTTTGAAAAGGAGCAGCTGTGCAGGAGCTGGGACCTTATAAACACACACAGGTGTTGCCGTCTCCCCTCCTGCCAGCCCCAACATTAAAAAAAATTAAATTATAAACAAACAGGCAAATGTTGTAATCTCTCTCCCCGACATATTCCTTCTAGGGAAATTGCTTAAACTAAGCAAAGAATCCAATTTTAATTTGCATAAAATATTTATCAAGGCCTGCTGCAAATTTTTGCCAGAGCTGCTCCTCCTGCAGGAGGAAAAAAAAAGGGGGGGGAGGGAGAGGGCTGGTGAGAGGGGGGGGGGAGAGGAGAGGGATGCCAAGATGGAAATTGCTAAGACATACAGAGGTGCAGCAGAGAAATGTGAGAGAGTGGCCGGTGGCCAAACCTTGGAAGTGGACTTTAGCCTGGTATATATGAGTAAGAACAGGTAATAAAAGAATGACAGTTGTAAAATATTTCCCTTCTCGTATGGATCTCTGCAGTTCTCTCTCTCTGTGTGTGTGTATGTATACATGAATATTTGTGTGTGTCTCTGTTGTGTTGTCTGTGTGCGTACACATGTCTACAGGTCTGCGTGGAAATGGGCAGTGAGGATTGCGTGCAAAATGTCTCCATTTGCTGCTTGTAGCAGTGAGCAAGGTTTAAAAGTTAAAATCCTCCCCCCAAAAAAGATCTGTTTTCCGGATGTGTTGGCTTCCGCGGAAACCGAACGAGGCACTTAAAACCGCCGCTTTTAAGCGTGTTTTATTTTTATTTTTTTTAATTTTGCAGCAAGCGTTTCGGAATGAAAGAATACAGCGGGGATGGGAAGGGAAGGAGAGGGAAGGGATAAAGATGAGAAGGGAAGGGAGGAGAGGATGAAGAAGGGAAGGGAAATGGAAGGGGAGGGAAGGGAAGGGAGAAGCGAATGAAGAAGGGAAGGATAGGGAAGGGATAAAGAAGGGAAGGGAAGGGAGGAGAGAATGAAGAAGGGAAGGAAAGGATAAGGAAGGAATAAAAAATGGAAGGGAAAAGAAAGGAAGGGAAAGGAAAGGAAAGGATGAAGAGAGAACGAGAAACCATTCCCAATGTATTGGGCAACAGCAGGTTTGACTTTATTCACCCAACACGTTAAACCTGGTTAGTCTTAACTTTAGACTGTCTGTCTCTTAGCACACTGGAAAAAAAAAGAAGATATGATCACGGGGTCCTTGTCAACAGCCCCATGCTTGGAATATTTGATATTTTGTCAACGAAACAACCAAACCAACCAACCAAACCAAAAATTAAATTAATTTTAATAGATGGGCAAAAACAAAAGAACAGTTTGTTGGTATCCATAATAAAAAAAATCAGGGGTCCATGGACCACAGGTTGAGAACCACTGATCTTTCTTTCTTTCTTTCTTTCTTTCTTTCTTTCTTTCTTTCTTTCTTTCTTTCTTTCTTTCATCTATATCTTTCATCTATCTGTCTGCCTGTCTATCATCTAACTTTCATCTATCTATCTATCTATCTATCTATCTATCTATCTATCTCTATCTATACATATATATACAGTATCAATCTATCTATCATCTATCTGTCTGCCTATCATCTATCTATCTATCTATCTATCTATCTATCTATCTATCTATCTATCTCTCTGCCTATCATCTATCTATCATCTATCTATTTATCTATCTATCTATCTATCTATCTATCTATCATCTATCTCTCTGCCTATCATCTATCTATCATCTATCTATCTATCTATCTATCTATCTATCTATCTATATTGATCGATCTATCATCTATCTGTCTGCCTATCATCTAACTTTCATCTATCTATCTATCATCTATCTATCTATCTATCTATCTATCTATCTATCTATCTATCTATCTATCTATATACAGTATCAATCTATCTATCATCTATCTGTCTGCCTATCATCTAACTTTCATCTGTCTATCATCTATCTATCTATCTATCTATCTATCTATCTATCTATCTATCTATCTATCTATCTCTCTGCCTATCATCTAACTTTCATCTATCTTCTGTCTATCTATCTATCTATCTATCTATCTATCTATCTATCTTGATCGATCTATCATCTATCTGTCTGCCTATCATCTAACTTTCATCTATCTATCTATCATCTATCTATCTATCTATCTATCTATCTATCTATCTATCTATCTATATGTCTGTCTATCTATCTATCTATCTATCTATCTATCTATCTATCTCTATGTCTATATCTATCTAGCTATCTATCTATCTTTCATCTATATCTTTCATCTATCTGTCTACCTATCATCTAACTTTCATCTATCTATCTATCATTCTATCTATCTCTATGTCTATCTATCTATATCTATATCTATCTATCTATCATCTATCATCTATCTTTCATCTATCTGTCTGCCTATCTATCATCTATCATCTATCTATCTATCTATCTATCATCTATCCCTATCTATCTTTCATCTCTCTCTCTCTCTCTCTCCCCTACCCAGCTACCCTACCTATCATCAAAATGTGCCCCAAATGTTCTCACAATGGGGAGGGGGTGGGGAAATAAAGAAAGAAGAAGTTGTAAAGAGGAGTGAAGCAACAGAACGATCAAAGTCACTTCTCCTCGAAAACAATGAGGCGCGTTGCATTTTTAAGGAGCTAAGCTTCTTAAAAGCTTTTTAAACATCACATCTGAACTTCAGCCTTGGCTTCACGTTGGGTCATACCCTCGGCTCTCCCTGGCTTTTTTCGTAGCCACGAATGTCTGTTCTGCTTTTGAAAACTTTTCACTCCTGCCCCCCCCCCCATCCCACTTCCGTGGAGAATTAAGTGCCAGGAATTCTACTATTTAACTAGTCTGTTTGCCTCCCTTATCTACCCCTAAAGCACAAGGGAAGAGAATTATAATTGACTCAGAGCCGAGAGATTTATGAGGTCCTAACGGGCACAAGGACTTCTAATAGGGTTGCCTCCACCTCACTAACCACACATCTAATATGCAAATATGCAAATTGCCGCCGGCATCCTCAAGGTTGGTGTTAAGACTACATTTTAGCCCGTTGCACAGAAAGGGAGTGAGTTGAGCTACCTGCAATGGTGGCTTTCTCCTGCAATGGATCGATGTTTCTCCACACACTTCCCTCTCCACAAACTCCAGCATTAGAACCAAAGCTGCAGTGAATTCTTCTGAATCAGTTCTGCCATTTGTCAGAAATGGTGTAGGGCCTCCTGCTTGAGTGGGGGTGGGGTTGGACTAGATGACCTATAAGGTCCCTTCCAACTCTGTTAATCTGTTAAATTTAATAGCAATAGCACTTAGATTTACAGTATATATCGCTTCACAGTGCTTTGCAGCCCTCTCTAAGTGATTTTACAGATTGTTGCCTCCCAACAATCTGGGTCTTCGTTTTACTCACCTTGGAAGGATGGAAAGCCGAGTCGACCTTGAGCCTGGTGAGATTCGAATTGCCAAACTGCTGGAAGTCGGCGATCAGCAGAAGTAGCCTGCAGTACTGCACTCTAACTACTGCGCCACCGCGGCTCATATAATACCAGTTTATAAGGCAGAGTGAGAGTCATCTACAAGGTCGTGTCCATCTCATTTGTATTTTATGTTTTGATTTTTTTTGCCAATGTGCCAGACTTCTTGGATGAGATGCGAAACGTCTTCAAAGAAAAACCAGAAAGTCCAATTGCCTCTTGAAAAAACAAAAACAAAACACCTTTGGGAAAACAATTATGACTTGGATAATTGAGAATCTCCAGAGACAAGTCATAAGTCAGGTTTTTTTCAGTGTCGTCGTAGCTTGGAACGGTTGCTGAATGAACTCTCATACGTTGAGGACTACCTGTTGTGGGGATCACACAAAACGCACACTTTCCCCCACAGGGTAGAACGAGAAGAAGGGAGCACTTCTGCCATATTTGTGGATTGTGACACACACCAACGGTCCTTATCAAAGTTATAACGTACCAAGAGTAAACAAAGTCCGGCAAAGATTGGCAACCAGCCCAGAAAACAAGATACGATAAGACACTCACTCTCCAAAATGCTCTGTAATGATTACACGTTGTTTCCAGCCAGAAATTACTAACGGCGTGCGACTTAAATAGGCTAAGGGAGTGGCCAATTATCCTCAAACCTTACTCTCAAGGAGACCTCCTCCTCCTGAGTAGCCACTCCTGCCTTTTGGAAGCCCTGCGTGCTCGAGCATTGAGAAGAGGCTCCTCCACTTCGCTCTCTCCACCGGAAGGAGCCTCTGGAGGTTCTGAAGGCCCTGGTTGAGTCTCTGCCTCTGGCACCACGTCCTCTTTAGCCTCCTTGCTGTCCGACGTGAACACCGGCTGCACAGGCTGCTGGCACGACCCCACACCAGCCTCCTCGTCGTCGGGATCAGCCATGATCCACGCGGGCCGCTGGCGGGCCACAACAGGCTCAGAAGACACTCAAGAACCCCAGTGAAGAGAAGCTTGGAGAACAGAACAGTCCGACATAAAAGAGTGTTTTTAAACAACGGTGTCAATTGTTGCTCCTTTTTTTCCCCGACAACATGAAAGCCATTTGCGTCCCGCTTTCATTCTTTCTGTCTTCCCCCCCGCCGTTGTTTTGAAACTCTTCTCCCTCCTTGTTGTTCATTTGTTATTCTCTTTGTGAGAATATCTTTTTGAACGCGGGCACCCACGCGCGCAAGTTCACACACACACAAAAAGATCCCTCCGTTTTTCTGGAAAAAAAAAATTTCCAATCACGCCAGATTAGCATATACCTCTTTGATCTCATTTAAAAAGGGCTCCCAGAACAAAGTTTTCTCTTCCAAGCTATCTATGTTGCCGGGATGGGGTTAACTTTGTTACGGTTCTTATTTTTGAAAGGAAATGAAAACGATACACGCCGAGAGAGAGAAAAGCACTCCACAAAACTAAATGTCAGTTGCAGAAGTTTGCCATTTAAGCACAGTGGGTGTCAAACCAAGAACAGCCCCAGATATATTCCAGAGATTTAAACTGGGTCAACTTTTCCTCCTTCTCCAATAATTTTGCTATTTTTATTTATCTGTTAAATTTATACGCTGCTATCACTATCAATGATATGGAGCATATGTTGAGTCCGTGACTCAACACCTTATCCATGGTTACTTTAGCCAGAGTTCCTTAGAAGATGAGGTTCCAACTTAACATGATTCTGGCCAAAACTAGCATCATCAACCATTTTCAATTCCATCCACTCAGCAGTTCCGAGAAGATCCCACATCCACTTGCACCATTCAGGTGATGCCCGAGGGCTCAGATAAACCTCCAAGTGGCCTCAACGACTCTCAGAAAGAGTGCTAACGACCAGAGGACTGCAAGGAATATCAAGCCTTCCATCCCCCGCCCTTCACTCGGAACGGAAGAAGCTTCTCAGGTGAGAAGCGAAACATCTTCAAGGAAAAAAACAAAGGAAGCCCAGCTGCCTTTTGGGAAAAAAGCACCTTGGGGGACTGCAAAGGCCGCCAGTGCCCGATTCCCAGTGTGGGGGTGCCAGAGACCCTTCCAGGGCCCCCCTCCTTCAATTTTTCCCCCCCACCCGCCCTCAGTAGCCTTTTGTACCAGATCGTTTTCTAATGAGCCCGACAAAGTGATAACAATTAATGAGGAAGTAAAAGCGTTTATTTCCGAGCCCCCTAATTAACATTATCCCAAGCCTTCTCTCCATGCTCTTTTGATGTCATAAAACATGCGGGAGCTGTAAACGAGTTGTTTGCACATTAACACAGCCGTGCCCCCGCGCCCCTCCCCCGACACCTAGGCATTAAAAACCGAACCACAACGGCGGCGGGGGAGCGAAAGGCCACTGCTTTTACTCGCAAACAAAACAAGGCAAATTACAAATTACAGGTGTGCCAGCCGTAAACGCAGGGCATTGTTCTGGAGAAGCCGAGCACCGTGCGGTGACCGTACATGACAACGACAAAAACAGCAGCAACAAAAAAAAACAAGCAACAAGGCCGAGGCGCACAAAAACACAGGGCCCTGTGAACGGGTTTTTTTTTAACGCACAACCAGAGATCAGAGCTGAAAGGGAAACGCCGCACCAAGTCGGAGAGAGCTGACAAATCCACCCGCACAAAATCTCACAATGTATTTGAAAACATCCGATGTCTTCGGGTGTCGATGGAGTTCTAGAATTGGTTTGCCACACCCAACAGCCTTCCCCTTGCCCTCCCCTCCCACCCACCCGGAAGGCAAAATGAAATAAAATCTCAAGGGAGAAGACTGCAGATGGCCTCCAAATGGATCCAAGGCCCGAGCAATTCAGATCATCAGTTGTGTCAGGCGCAGACAACCAGACCCACGCGCACAGAGCTGAAATCAGCTACTTTATTGCTCTATGCCTGTTTTACAGGAATCTTCTCCGACTGGCAGCTTGCCTCTTGGGAAAGACTAGATAAAGTCCAACGGCACTCAAGGAGGGTCAAACTTTGCCCAGTTGTGTTTACCTAACGATTCCAGGCTCATTCCCTGTTTGACTCCACCTCCTCCTGACTGGGATGGTTGCTCTCCAACAGTTGGGTGCAAACCATCCGACGCAGTTTGGCAAATCAAATTGATTCGGTTCCACCATTCAACTTAGCTTTCTGATCTATGAGGAACTACCATATTTTTCAGAGTATAAGACACACTTTTCTCCCCCCTAAAAGGAGGTGAAAATTTGGGTGCGTCTTATACACTGAATGTAGCCCCGCCCACCTGCTGGCCCCCACCCTTTGGCCTCTGCCTCCCAGCAATTTACCTCCTTGCAGCAAACAGCAAACAGCCCGTTTCAGCTTCAGCACAGCCTGATTACCACAAGCAGCTGATTGTCAGTTGGATTGGCCTCCCGACCCTCAGGCTGCAGGGATTGCCTATTGCCGCGCGGGCCTCCGCTGTTTGCTGCAAGGAGGCAAATTACTGGGAGGCAGATTTTTTTTTCTTGTGCTAATCAGGCTGTGCTGAAAATGAAAATGAAACTAAAGCAGGCTGTTTGCTGCAAGGAGGCAAATTGTTGGGAGGCAGATTTTTTTTTTCTTGTGCTAATCAGGCTGTGCTGAAAATGAAAATGAAACTAAAGCAGGCTGTTTGCTGTTTGCTGCAAAGAAGCAAATTGCAAGGAGGCAGATTTTTTTTTCTTGTGCTAATCAGGCTCTGTTGAAAATGAAAATGAAACTGAAACAGGCTGTTTGCTGTTTGCTGCAAGGAGGCAAATGGTTGGGAGGCAGATTTTTTTTTCTTGTTTTCCTCCCCAGAAAAGGTAGGTGTGTTTTATAGTCCGGAGCGCCTTATACTCTGAAAAATATGGTGTTAGCTTTCCAATCTATTTTACCCAAAGTGTTTCTGGACCAAGGAATTGATTTTAAAACCGATTGGATTTCACTTGAAGATTCGATTAGGGTCATCTCTGAATCACATCCCTGAAATAAAACCTCACCCCTAAGAAGAAGAAGAGAAAATGAGCCATATTTTAAACAACCCAGTGGAAGAGATAGCCTTATGACATGTTGAAATAAGAACTGGCTCAGCTTTTGAGAGTAGATCAAGAGGAAAACTCCATAAACGTGGTCAAAAATCTATATACGGTCCAGTATTTCCCCCCCTCCCCCCCAAATTAGCCATAGGCATCATTTCACTAAATCTAGATATATTCCTATAATCCATAACGGGGCCCTTTTTTTTTTCCCTCCCCAACGAAAGACTTTTCAGATTGCAATTTACCATCTCAAAGCAATTTACAGTTGGCAATATTATTAACTGGCATTATATTTCATATCTTTTCCCATTAACCTCTTGACCGATACTCGCCAAGCCTCGCAGCTCGTTCTGCCTTGCGTGGAACTGCGTTTCTAATATTGCCCCAGCCAACTTCTTCGGAATGCTGCGTTCTCATGATATGGATTTTCTTTGATCCCAAAGCCCCACCCTTAGAATATAGAATAATAGAGTTGGAAGGGACCTCGGAGGTCTTCTAGTCCAACCCCTTGCTCGAGCAGGAGACCCTATTACCATTTCACACAAATGGTTGTCCGGTCTCTTCTTAAAAGACCTCCAGGGATGGAATGGAATGGAATGGAATGGAATGGAATAGAATAGAATAGAATAGAATAGAATAGAATAGAATAGAATAGAATAGAATAGAATAGAATAGAGGAATGGAATGGAATGGAATGGAATGGAATGGAATGGAATGGAATAGAATAGAATAGAATAGAATAGAATAGAATAGAATAGAATAGAATAGAATAGAATAGAATAGAATAGAATAGAATAGAATAGAGGAATGGAATGGAATGGAATGGAATGGAATGGAATGGAATAGAATAGAATAGAATAGAATAGAATAGAATAGAATAGAATAGAATAGAATAGAATAGAATAGAATAGAGGAATGGAATGGAATGGAATGGAATGGAATGGAATGGAATGGAATGGAATGGAATAGAATAGAATAGAATAGAATAGAATAGAATAGAATAGAATAGAGGAATGGAATGGAATGGAATGGAATGGAATGGAATAGAATAGAATAGAATAGAATAGAATAGAATAGAATAGAATAGAATAGAATAGAATAGAGGAATGGAATGGAATGGAATGGAATGGAATGGAATAGAATAGAATAGAATAGAATAGAATAGAATAGAATAGAATAGAATAGAATAGAATAGAATAGAATAGAGGAATGGAATGGAATGGAATGGAATGGAATAGAATAGAATAGAATAGAATAGAATAGAATAGAATAGAATAGAATAGAATAGAATAGAATAGAGGAATGGAATGGAATGGAATGGAATGGAATGGAATGGAATGGAATGGAATGGAATAGAATAGAATAGAATAGAATAGAATAGAATAGAATAGAATAGAGGAATGGAATGGAATGGAATGGAATGGAATAGAATAGAATAGAATAGAATAGAATAGAATAGAATAGAATAGAATAGAGGAATGGAATGGAATGGAATGGAATGGAATAGAATAGAATGGAATGGAATGGAATGGAATGGAATGGAATGGAATAGAATAGAATAGAATAGAATAGAATAGAATAGAATAGAATAGAATAGAATAGAATAGAGGAATGGAATGGAATGGAATGGAATGGAATGGAATAGAATAGCCCCAAATTATAGGCCAAAAAAAAATGTACTCAAATGGCTTTGATTAAGGAAGGAATCCTTTTGCGCATTGACTCGAGAATAAAACCATGTTGTAACTCAGCGGCAAAATCACAAAACAGCACCTCACTTACTATGGCCATGTCGTGCGGGGGAAATTTGCTGGGGAAAGCAACTATTCTTAGAAAAGTTAAGGGTAAAAGGAAACCAGGAGGTCAAGGAACACAGTGGCTGGACACCACCAAAGCTGACACAAGCCAGAGCATAGAGCAACTCAAAGAAGTTGTGCAAGATCAGGAGATGTGGAGACACCTGGCCCGTAGAATGGCCAAGCGTCGGACACAACTGAATGGATAACATCGTCATCGTCGTCTTCATTTTCATCATCATCACGAGCCGTGGTGGCGCAGTGGTTAGAATGCAGTATTGCAGGCTGACTCTGCCGACTGCCAGCAGTTCGATTCTCACCGGCTCAAGGTGGACTCAGCCTTCCATCCTCCCGAGGTTGGTAAAATGAGGACCCGGATTGTTGGGGGACAAGAGGTTGACTCTGTAAACTGCTTAGACAGGGCTGTAAAGCACTATGAAGCAGTATATAAGTCTAAGTACTATTGCTATTGCTTGCTCTATCCATCGATTGATCCATCCATCCATCCATCCATCCATCCATCCATCCATCCATCTATCCACCCACTCATCCATCCACTCATCCATCCATCCATCGATCTATCCATCCACTCATCCATCCATCCATCCATCCATCCATCCATCCATCCACTCATCCATCCATCCATCCATCCATCCATCCATCCATCCACTCATCCATCCATCCATCCATCCATCCATCCATCTATCCACCCACTCATCCACCCACTCATCCATCCATCCATCCACTCATCCATCCACTCATCCATCCATCCATCCATCCGTCCGTCCGTCCGTCCATCCGTCCATCCATCCATCTATCCACTCACTCATCCATCCACTCATCCATCCATCCATCCATCCATCCATCCATCTATCTATCTATCTATCTATCTATCTATCTATCTATCTATCTACTTAATCTATCTAGATCTGAGCCGCGGTGGCACAGTGGTTAGAATGCAGTATTGCAGGCTGACTCTGCCAACTGCCAGCAGTTCGATTCTCACCGGCTCAGACTTCCATCCTTCCAAGGTCAATAAAATGAGGACCCAGATTGTTGGGAGCAATAGGCTGATTCCCTACACCGCTTAGACTGGGCTGTGAAGCACTGTGAAGTGGTATATAAGTCCGTGCTATCATCATCATTATCACCAGCACTCCGAATAGTCAGAATAGCCCCTCTTTTTCAACCCCAGGTCTCTTTCTCAGCCACCCTCCAACAGGTGATGTCTCTCCAGCTTCCTGACTCAACCTTCTGGAGTCGAATGAGGGAGTAGAACGCATAAACTGTCCCTTGACCAGACTCCTTTGTGCGGTTACAGACACACAAATCCTAAGAACCAAATTAAGGAGAGACTTCAACCTTTTCTGGGACTGGACTGTATCAGAGCTTAAGTGAATAAACAGACCCGACTCACCGCAGTCCCAGACATAGATGTCGCACGCATCACACAGGGAGATAATCAAGTTACGTCTGGACTCTACCGTGGCAGATTGATGCTGATGAAAAGAGCCCCCCCCCCACCATTCCAACAAAATTCCACCTCTTCCAGAACACTGGGGGAAGGATACTGCAAAATCCCCATTTCCTCCACACCCCTGAGAGACGCATACTGCAAAATCTCCATTCCCTCCCCACTCCAGGGGAAGGATATTGCAAAATCCCCATTCTCTCCCCAGGCCTGGGGGAAGGATATTGCAAACTCTCCATTCCCTCCACACTCCTGGGGGAAGTATACTGCAAAATCCCCATTCCCTCCACACTCCAGGGGAAGTATACTGCAAAATCCCCATTCCCACCCCACTCCAGGGGAAGGATATTGCAAAATCCCCATTCCCTCCCCACTTCAGGGGAAGGATATTGCAAACTCTCCAATCCCTCCACACTCCTTGGGGAAGGATACTGCAAAATCCCCATTCCCACCCCACTCCAGGGGAAGGATACTGCAAAATCCCCATTCCCACCCCACTCCAGGGGAAGGATACTGCAAAATCCCCATTCCCTCCACACTCCTGGAGGAAGGATACTGCAAAATCCCCATTCCCTCCCCACTCCTGGGGCCAGCCAGAGGTGGCATTTGCCGGTTCTCCGAACTACTCAAAATTTCCACTACCGGTTCTCCAGAACCTGCTGGATTTCACCCCTGCCTGTGGCTACGGTAACCCCCCCACCCCTCCATAACCCAGAGGGGAGTGTGGAAGTTGGAGGGAAGAGATTCCCGAAACTCATATTGTTGATCTTGCTTTTTTTGCATTCTTTTAAAGACTTTTGGGGAATATCCCATGTGAATCGTTCAAAAAAGTGTCAAGGGAATGGGGAAAGGCAGTCTGGCTGTCAGAAAGAGACTGGATGTTTTTAAGCCTGGGAAACAGATGTTTGAACAAAAGCTAAACATCGGCATTTCCCCCCCCCCAAGTGTGGAGTAAGGAAAAGTTATGTAATTTTTTTAAAAAGAAAATTTATATGGTCGCCCACTCATTCTCAGTGACTCTGGGAGTTCTAGTCCTGATTTAGCCTTGAAAGCCGGCTGGAGAACTTTGGACCAATCACCAAGAGAAGTGTGAGTTCTAGTCCCATTTTAGGCATGAAAGCCAGCTGGGTAACTTTGGGCCAATCACCAGGAGATGGTGAGTTCTAGTCCCATTTTAGGCATGAAAGCCAGCTGGGTAACTTTGGGCCAATCACCAGGAGATGGTGAGTTCTAGTCCCATTTTAGGCATGAAAGCCAGCTGGGTGACTTTGGGCCAATCACCAGGAGATGGTGAGTTCTAGTCCCATTTTAGGCATGAAAGCCAGCTGGGTAACTTTGGGCCAATCACCAGGAGATGGTGAGTTCTAGTCCCATTTTAGGCATGAAAGCCAGCTGGGTGACTTTGGGCCAATCACCAGGAGATGGTGAGTTCTAGTCCCATTTTAGGCATGAAAGCCAGCTGGGTAACTTTGGGCCAATCACCAGGAGATGGTGAGTTCTAGTCCCATTTTAGGCATGAAAGCCAGCTGGGTGACTTTGGGCCAATCACCAGGAGATGGTGAGTTCTAGTCCCATTTTAGGCATGAAAGCCAGCTGGGTAACTTTGGGCCAATCACCAGGAGATGGTGAGTTCTAGTCCCATTTTAGGCATGAAAGCCAGCTGGGTGACTTTGGGCCAATCACCAGGAGATGGTGAGTTCTAGTCCCATTTTAGGCATGAAAGCCAGCTGGGTGACTTTGGACCAATCACCAGGAGATGGTGAGTTCTAGTCCCATTTTAGGCATGAAAGCCAGCTGGGTGACTTTGGGCCAATCACCAGGAGATGGTGAGTTCTAGTCCCATTTTAGGCATGAAAGCCAGCTGGGTAACTTTGGGCCAATCACCAGGAGATGGTGAGTTCTAGTCCCATTTTAGGCATGAAAGCCAGCTGGGTGACTTTGGACCAATCACCAGGAGATGGTGAGTTCTAGTCCCATTTTAGGCATGAAAGCCAGCTGGGTGACTTTGGGCCAATCACCAGGAGATGGTGAGTTCTAGTCCCATTTTAGGCATGAAAGCCAGCTGGGTAACTTTGGGCCAATCACCAAGAGAAGTGTGAGTTCTAGTCCCATTTTAGGCATGAAAGCCAGCTGGGTGACTTTGGACCAATCACCAGGAGATGGTGAGTTCTAGTCCCATTTTAGGCATGAAAGCCAGCTGGGTGACTTTGGGCCAATCACCAGGAGATGGTGAGTTCTAGTCCCATTTTAGGCATGAAAGCCAGCTGGGTGACTTTGGACCAATCACCAGGAGATGGTGAGTTCTAGTCCCATTTTAGGCATGAAAGCCAGCTGGGTGACTTTGGGCCAATCACCAGGAGATGGTGAGTTCTAGTCCCATTTTAGGCATGAAAGCCAGCTGGGTGACTTTGGACCAATCACCAGGAGATGGTGAGTTCTAGTCCCATTTTAGGCATGAAAGCCAGCTGGGTGACTTTGGGCCAATCACCAGGAGATGGTGAGTTCTAGTCCCATTTTAGGCATGAAAGCCAGCTGGGTGACTTTGGGCCAATCACCAGGAGATGGTGAGTTCTAGTCCCATTTTAGGCATGAAAGCCAGCTGGGTGACTTTGGGCCAATCACCAGGAGATGGTGAGTTCTAGTCCCATTTTAGGCATGAAAGCCAGCTGGGTGACTTTGGACCAATCACCAGGAGATGGTGAGTTCTAGTCCCATTTTAGGCATGAAAGCCAGCTGGGTGACTTTGGACCAATCACCAGGAGATGGTGAGTTCTAGTCCCATTTTAGGCATGAAAGCCAGCTGGGTAACTTTGGACCAATCACCAGGAGACGGTGAATTCTAATCCTACTTAGGCATGAGTGGGAATGGGGATTTTGCAGTATCCTTCCCCTGGAGTGGGGTGGGAATGGAGATTTTGCAGTATCCTTCCCCTGCCACGCCCACCAAGCCACGCCCACAGAACCGGTAGTAAAAAAAAAAAAAATTGGATTTCACCATTGGCCCCCCCGGCATAGCAAAGGTGGGACTTCGAGAAAGATTGAGGCTTAAACCAGCAGAACATTCTGGTGGGCTGATGGATTTTGAACTGCGTTGTCATCCCAACTGGCAGCCAAGTTTCTTTTCTCCCCTCAACAGGCTCAAACGTATAAATGTGGTTTAAAACGCAGGATTAGAACATTAAGGGGGTGACCCTTTAGCGTTCCAGGGATCGTAAAAAGAAGACCCCAAGCCTATTAAAGCCGAGCGCGGTGAAACATTACTCTGAATCATTTTACCACAAGGATGTTACAGTCCGGCTTTCCGGGTTATTCATGAGGGCAGCTGTTCTGAGTCGATTCAGTGTCAAGTCTGGAATGCAAATGATGAGTTTGCAAGAGTCCCTGAAAAACCCGACCAGATTTCCGCGTTCCCATAAAGCCTGTTGGGCAGACAGTGATGAATGGATCTCTACATCTGCATTCCAGGGTGATGGGATTCAACCTTTTTTTACTATCAGTTCTGTGGGCGTGGCTTGGTGGGCATGGTATGGCTTGGTGGGCGTGGCTTGGTGGGCGTGGCAGAGGAAGGATACTGTAAAATCTCCATTCCCTCCCCACTCCAGGGGAAGGATACTGTAAAATCTCCATTCGCACCCGACTCCAGGGGAAGGATACTGCAAAATCTCCATTCCCTCTCCGCTCCAGGGGAAGGATACTGCAAAATCTCCATTCCCTCCCCACTCCAGGGGAAGGATACTGCAAAATCCTCATTCCCTCCCCACTCCAGGGAAAGGATACTGCAAAATCTCCATTCAGTGGCTAAGACATGGAGCTTGTCAATCAGAAAGGTTGGCAGTTTTTTTTTTTTAATTTGATTTATATGCCGCCCTTCTCCAGAGACTCAGGGCGGCTTACAATGCGTTAAGCAATAGCCTTCATACTTTTGTATATTTATAGAAAGTCAGCTTATTGCCCCCACAAACTGGGTCCTCATTTAACCTACCTTAAAAAGGATGGAAGGCTGAGTCAACCTTGAGCCTTGGCGAGATTCGAACCTGCAGTAATTGCAGGCAGTTTGGTGGTTCGAATCCCTAGTATAGGTCTCCTGCTTGAGCAGGGAGTGTGAGCGCGATCCCGGTAGTAAACCGGTAGTAAAGATAAGTAAAACCCACCCCTGGCTTGGATGCATGTGATGGGAATGGTATTCAGCTGGTTCTGACCAGTTCTGGAGAACCGGTAGCGGAAGTTTTGAGTAGTTCGGAGAACCAGTAAATACCACCTCTGACTGGCCCCGCCCCCATCTATTCTCTGCCTCCCGAGTCTCAGCTGATCGGGAGGAAATGGGGATTTTGCAGTAACCTTCCCCTGGAGTGGGGAGGGAATCGCTTAACAACTTTCTCACTTAGCAACAGAAATGTTGGGTGGTCGTAAGTTGAGGACTTCCTGTATAAAAATTGAATAAAAAGTGCGCCCAAACTCCATCCAGTACTGAATCCACTGAATGCATCAAATCAGTCTGAAAATTTAAAGGAAGGGGGTAATATTAGGAGGGGGTGTTGAAGGCCATTCTCTCAAAATCGGAGGGCCCGAAATGAAGGAGTCGATGGGGTAACCCCCAAACCTTAAATTTAGTGAAAATTTAACAATACGCGATAAGTATGAATCCTGCTCTGTGTATTCTTCTCCTCGTATTAAACATTTCATTTTGACGACAGCTTTAATGTGGTGATCCTTGGACCAGTTCCAGATGTGATCTAACAACCGAACGGCACACAGAGATGTATACAACCGTCTACAAATGATAAAAACGTGTTTATGGGAATTTCTTAGCAAGATTGCAAACATGCCCTCTGCCTGAACTTTTACCTCCCCAAATAAGAGATATCGGGGGGCATGTTTTACCCAGTAACCCCAGTCTACTATCCCAGTAACCGGTGCCTTCTTACAAACCCAATCCGTCAGCTGAGGTTTTTTTTACAGCCTCGTGCCGACTCCGAGCTGATGAGTGAAATCGGTTGAAGGTTATTGAAAACATAACCAAAGCTCTTCCTGATTTCATTAAATACAAATGTGAGTGGGGTCATCGGTTTTTATAGATGCCTGTAAAACATTCCTCTTGCCCAAATAGGCTATCAAATCATCAAAGGATTCTTTCTAGCAAGGCCTGCCATAAAACCAGGGAGTTTTCCTCTTTTTTAAAAAATACCCGTCTCGACATTATAATAAAAATAGCTCTCAGTGAATACTGGATGTAACTCTCGTTCAATAACAAAACTGGATTTTTTTTTTTTTTTACTCCCTCCCTCATATGCCTCTCTCTTTCCTTCCTTTCACCTCCTCCTTGCTGTCAGAAACTCGTTGGATAATACAGATCAGTAGACCACAGAGAATCAGTGGCCAGTATGTCAAGGAGTAGTAGCTAGAGGAAGGGGAAGGGGTAGGAGAAGGGGTAGGGGTAGGGGAAGGGGAAGGGAAAGGGGTAGGAGAAGGGGTAGGGGGAAGGGGTAGGGGAAGGGGAAGGGAAAAGGGTAGGAGAAGGGGTAGGGGGTAGGGGTAGGGGTAGGGGAAGGGGAAGGGGTAGGGGTAGGGGTAGGGGTAGGGGTAGGGGAAGGGAAAAGGGTAGGAGAAGGGGTAGGGGAAGGGGTAGGGGAAGGGGAAGGGGAAGGGGAAGGGGAAGGGGAAAGGGAAGGGGTAGGAGTAGGGGAAGGGGAAGGGAAAAGGGTAGGGGAAGGGGTAGGGGAAGGGGAAGGGGAAGGGGAAGGGGAAGGGGAAAGGGAAGGGGTAGGAGTAGGGGGAAGGGGAACGGGAAGGAGAAGGGGTAGGGGTAGGGGAAGGGGAAGGGGTAGGGGAAGGGGAAGGGGAAGGAGAAGGGGAAGGGGTAGGGGAAGGGGAAGGGGTAGGAGAGGGGTTGGGGAAGGGGAAGGATAAGGGGGAGGGGAAGGGGGAGGGGGAGGGGAGGGAAAGGGGGAGGAGAAGAGGAAGGGGAAGGGGAAAGGGGAGGGGGAGGGGTACTCCTGTGAGTCCCTTGGACTGCAAGGCGATCCAACCGGTCAGTCCTAGAGGAGATCAACCCCGGCTGCTCTTTAGAAGGCCAGATCCTGAAGATGAAACTCAAATGCTTTGGCCACCTAATGAGAAGGAAGGAAGGACTCCCTGGAGAAGAGCCTAATGCTGGGAACCATTGAGGGCAAAAGAAGAAGGGGACGGCAGAGAACGAGGTGGCTGGATGGAGTCACTGAAGCAGTCGGGATGAGCTTCAATGGACTCCAGAGGATGGTAGAGGACAGGAAGGCCTGGAGGAACGTGGTCCATGGGGGTCGTGATGGGTCGGACACGACTTCGCAACTAAGAACAACAAAGTGCTGATCTGCCCTTCGTAAACACCGAATCATTTTTCGTCCCCCTTTTCTCCCAGCCTGGATCGCTTCTCTGAACTTTCGGTGGTTCCTTACCCCGAATGACAGGGGAAAAGAATGACAATATCCAGCTTGGTTGGCATGTACTTATGGAACATAGCACTTAAGATGAAACCCTTTAAAGCAAAGATGATACGACGCAGCAGAAATTTTCCTGGAAGTGCCACAGCACTAATTTTTTTTTTTCCCCTGTTCTTTGCCGAGGAATTTCTTCATCAAGAATGTTCACCGCCGCCTCTCAGAATGAATGAGGCAATTAAAGAGATGTCAGGGCTTTAAAATTCCAGAAACTGTATTAATTTGAAAGCTTTACTTGAACGGGGGTGGAGGAGGGACGGTTTCCCCGGCCCTTCTCTAAGAATAAAGGAGACAAAGTACCAGATCAGATCATGGGATCATCCCAGTAGATCTAAACGTCTGTGGAGATTCCCAGTCAACCGGATCATGGCTGCCTCAAAGGTGCTTTTTCAAAAGGCAAGTGGACTTTGGGTTGTTGTTGTTGTTGTTTTAACACGTCAGAGGGAGGGGAACAAAAAGAAGGGGTATCTGACAAAGGACATCTTAACATCAAAAACAGTGGATGGGTGAACGAAGATGAAAAAAAATAAAAGAATAAAGAGGAATAAAGATGTAGAAAGGGAGAGAGAAAGAGAGAGAGAGAGAAGGGAGAGAAAGCGAGTCAGAGAGAAGAGAGAAAGAGGAGAGAGAGAGGGAGAGAGAGAGGATGGAAGGGAAAGAGAGAAAAGGAGAAAAAGAGGAGGGGAGGGAGGGAGGGAGAGAAAGAGAAGGGGGAGGGAGAGAGAGGGGGGAAAGAGAGTCAGAGAGAAGAGAGAAAGAGGAAAGAGAGAGGGAAAGAGAGAGGGAGGGAGGGAGAGAGAGAAAGGAGTGAGAGTGAGAGAGAGGGAGGGAGGGAGGGGAGAGAGGGGAGAGAGAGAATGAGTCAGAGAGAAGAGAGAAAGAGTAGAGAGGGAGGGAGAGAGACAGAAAGGGAGGGAGAGGGAAAGAGAGAGGGAAGGAGAGAGGGAGGGACAGAGAGAGAATGAGAGTCAGAGAGAAGAGAGAAGGAGGAAGAGAGAGAGGGAGGGGAGGGAGGGACAGAGAGAGAATGAGAGTCAGAGAGAAGAAAGAAAGAGGAGAGAGAGGGAGGGAGGGGGAGGGAGGGAGAAAGAGAGAGAATGAGAGTCAGAGAGAAGAGAGAAAGAGGAGAGAGAGAGAGGGAGAGAGAGAGGGAGGGGAGGGAGGGACAGAGAGAGAATGAGAGTCAGAGAAGAAAGAAAGAGGAGAGAGAGGGAGGGAGGGGGGAGGGAGGGAGAAAGAGAGGGAAAGAGAGTCAGAGAGAAGAGAGGGAGAGGAAGAGAGAGAGGGAGAGAGGGAGGGAGGGGAGGGAGGGACAGAGAGAGAATGAGAGTCAGAGAGAAGAAAGAAAGAGGAGAGAGAGGGAGGGAGAGAGAAAAAAAGAGGAGAGAGAGAGAGGGAGAGAGGGAGGGAGGGGAGGGAGGGACAGAGAGAGAATGAGAGTCAGAGAGAAGAAAGAAAGAGGAGAGAGAGGGAGGGAGAGAGAAAAAAAAGAGGAGAGAGAGAGAGGGAGAGAGAGAGGGAGGGGAGGGAGGGACAGAGAGAGAATGAGAGTCAGAGAGAAGAAAGAAAGAGGAGAGAGAGAGAGAGAGAGGAGAGAGAGAGAAAGAGGAGAGAGAGAAAGAGCGGGAGGGAGTGGGAGAGAGAGAGGGGGGGAAAATTTGGCTCTCAAGAAAGGAAGAAATCCACAAAACAGGAGATTAAGTTAAGCAAGTCTTTGGTGTTTTTCATAACCCTGATCAGGCAGGCGGGCAGGAGAGCCATGCGCAGCCCGACAGATGCTGATATTCTATCACAGGAGACATGTATTGACTAGCGATCTGAACAAGTCACTCACTCATGGCCGGGCAGCCTGATTGAGTTGCCTGCAGCGAGTAAATGAGTCTTCCATCCACTTCGGGTCGAAATGAACTGCAATCTTTTCAGACCTCGTTGTTGGCCAAATGAGAGATTTCAAACCCCCGGAGGACTCTATATGAATTTAGCAGGGAGCCACAGCAACTCAGAAACTTCCAATACATCAGGGCCAGGAAGGAGGGAGCCAACTCTGTATGGGTGTGCATGAGAGAGAGAGAGGAGGGGGAGACAAAGAGAGAGAGAGAAAGAATCGCAGACATATGAGAAAGAGAGAGAAAGAAAGGAGAGAGAAAGAGAGAGAGAGAGGAGAGAGAGAATCACAGACATATGAGAGAGAGAGAGAAGAGAGAGAAAGAGAGAGAGGAGAGAGACAGAGAAAATCACAGACATACGAGAGAGAGAGAAAGAGAGGAGAGAGAAAGGAGAGAGCGAGAGAATCACAGAAATATGAGAGAGAGAGAAAGAGAGGAGAAAGGAGAGAGAGAGAAAATCACAGACATACGAGAGAGAGAGAAAGAGAGGAGAGAGAAAGGAGAGAGAGAGAGAGAATCCCAGACATATGAGAGAGAGAGAAAAAGAGGAGAGAGAAAGAGAGAGAAAAGAGAGAAAGAGAGAGAGGAAAAAGAAAGAGAGAGAGAGGAAAGAGAGAATCACAGACATGTGAGAGAGAAAAAGAGAGGAGAGAGAGAAAAGAGAGAAGGAAAGAGAGGAAAGAGAAGGGGAGAGAGAGAGAAGAGGGAAAAAGAGAGAGGAAAGAGAAAAAGAGGAGAGAGAGAGAATCACAGACATATGAGAGAGAGAGAGGAGAGAGAGGAAAGACGAGAACGAGAGAGAGGAAAGAGAAGGAGAGAGGGAGAGAAGAGGGAAAGAGAAGAAAGAGAGAGGAGAGAGAGAGAGAGAGAATCAAGATATATGAGAGAGAAAGAGAGAGAGAGAGGAGAGAGAGAGGAGAAGGAGAAAGAGGAAAGAGAAGGAGAGAGAGGAGAGAGAGAATGGATTAAAAGAAGGCTTGAAGAAGAAAATTTACCAAGTTGATCTTCCTTCTTCACCCTCAAGGGAAATCCCTCTGCCATTGATTTCATGTTGCTTGGCTCATTCATTGTCAGTTTTTCCAGGCCTTCAAACCTCCCCCCCCCATTCCACTCCTCCACTCCCACACACAAAAACACATTTGATAGCTGACAAAACGTCCTGCCCTTTTGCGTGGCCCGAAGAGTTCTCTGACATGCGTGTTAAAAGGAAACCAACATTGGTGAGGAGTATGGAAATAAGCCAATGCTCAAACCACACAACTCCACAGCCAGTGGGGCAAGTACAGAGGTGAGCTGCTGGGAATAGAATAGAATAGAATAGAATAGAATAGAGTAGAGTAGAGTAGAGTAGAGTAGAGTAGACGTAGAGTAGAGTAGAGTAGAGTAGAGGAATAGAATAGAGTAGAGGAATAGAATAGAGTAGAGTAGAGTAGAGTAGAGTAGAGTAGAGTAGAGTAGAGGAATAGAATAGAATAGAATAGAATAGAATAGAATAGAATAGAGTAGAGTAGAGTAGAGTAGAGTAGAGTAGAGGAATAGAGTAGAGGAATAGAGTAGAGTAGAGTAGAGTAGAGTAGAGTAGAGTAGAGGAATAAAATAGAATAGAATAGAATAGAATAGAATAGAATAGAATAGAATAGAATAGAATAGAATAGAATAGAATAGAATAGAATAGAATAGAATAGAATAGAATAGAATAGAATTTTTTACTGGCCAAGTGTGATTGGACGCACAATAAATTTGTCTTTGGTGCATAAGCTCTCAGTGTACATAAAAGAAAAGATACGTTCTTCAAGAATCATAAGGAACAACACTTAATTATGGTCATAGGGTACAAATAAGCAATCAGGAAACAATATCAATATAAATTGTAAGGATCCAAGCCACAAAGTTACAGTCATGCAGTCATAAATGGGAGGAGATGGGTGGTGGGAAACAATGAGAAGATTAATAGTAGTGCAGACTTAGTGAATAGTTTGACAGTGTTGAGGGAATTATTTGTTTAGCAGAGTGATGACGTTTGGGAAAAAACTGTCCTTGTGTCTAGTTGTTCTGGTGTGCAGTGCTCTATAGCGTCGTTTTGAGGGTAGGAGTTGAAACAGTTCATGTCCAGGATGTGAGGGGTCTGTAGATATTTTCCCAGCCCTCTTTTTGACTCGTGCAGTACACAGGTCCTCCATGGAAGGCAGGTTGGTAGCCATTGTTTTTCTGCAGTTCTAATGATCCTCCAAAGTCTGTGTCTGTCTTTGTGGATTGCAGAACCAAACCAGACAGTGATGGAGGTGCAGATGACAGACTCAATAGTTCCTCTGTAGAACTGGATCAGCAGCTCCTTGGGCAGTTTGAGCTTCCTGAGTTGGCGCAGAAAGAATATTCTTTGTTGTGCATTTTTGATGACGTTTTTGATGCTAGGTGTCCATTTTAGGTCGTGCGATATGGTAGAACCTAGAAATTCGAAGGTCTCTACTGTTGATACTGTGTTGTCTATATTGTGAGAGGTGGAGGTATGGGAGGGTTTCTCCTAAAGTCCACCACCATTTCTACGGTTTTGAGTGTGTTCGGTTCCAGATTGTTCTGGTCGCACCACGAAGACCTCTCTACCGAAGTCGTGTTGTCTGAGTCACTGAAAAGAAGACACCCCGACCAAAATGAGAAGCCCATGTTCTACCAAAATCAGGCCCCACCTTTGCTTAACAGTTCCCGCTCAACGCTGCAGCTCACAGCTCTCCCTTGCCTTTCCTACAACACCCCCTTTTTTTTTTTGAAAATCATCTGTGTGTGGTGCCTGGAAGCTATGGATACCAATCAAGAAGAAGGATTTGTCCCTTCGGCAGTCGGGGAGGCGGCACAAAGGGGGAAATGAGCTGGCCCCTCTCTTCAGCTCTTTCCTCGGTCTCTCACCTCATTAGACGAGTGAGGCATTTGTAAGCCTTTCCCCCACAATCTACTCTGAGCAAGTGAGAAGGCCATGCAGCTGAGGGGAAGGAGGGAGGGAGAGCCGAGTATTGGAAAGCTAGGCGGATTTCCAGACTTATTTTTCAACGTTAAGGGAGAAGAGAGCAGGCTGTTGCTAGGAGAAACTCAGGAAGTCCCCTCCCCGCCCACCACTTCCATTGGATGCTGGTGGGCTAGACAGCTGTTGATGGATGGTCTCCTCCACCAACACGAGCTCCATAGAAGTGGCTTGCCAACGCCTTCCTCAACCAAGTTCTATCAACGTTCCAGCCTAGCCTACTTATAGTCCCAAGTTTTCCTCACCATCTCAACCAAGTTCTAACAGTTAATCAAGAGGATGCCTCCAGAAGTTATGGGTGCTCCATCATTGGAGGTTTTCAATAAAGGATTGGACAGCCAGTTGCCTGACATGGTGTAGGGTTTCCTTCTTGAGCAAGGGATTGGCTTGGAGGATCTCCGAGGTTCCTTCCAACTCTGTTTTGCCTTTCAACTCAGTGCTAGAAGGGAGTGGGGTTCGATCTCTGTAACTAGCACTGATGACATTCCCAAGTTGGGTCATGAAACATCTGGAAGAAATCCACCAACTTCATAGAGCACCAAGGTCCTGCAACTTCTCCTCCTTCTCCTCTCCCTCTTCCTCCTCCACTCTACAAACTCCACTCCCTTCTAGCACTGATGAAGTTCCCTAGTTGGGTTACGAAATGACCGCAAGGAAACCACCAAGCTCAGAGAACACTTAGGACTTCACACTTCAACCCTGAGCTTCAAATATTGTCTCCGGTCCAAATTACTTATATACAAAATGAGAACAAACCCCGCTCCCTTCTACCACTGACTTAGTTGGGTCACGAAACATCTGTGAGAAAAGCACCAAGCTCAAGGAGCTCTAAGGACCCCACAGTTTATTTATTTATTTATTTATTTATTTATTTATTTATTTATTTATTTATTGGTTCGATTTATATGCCGCCCTTCTCCAGAGACTCAGGGCAGCTTACAATGCGTTAAGCAATAGCCTTCATACTTTTTGTATATACCTGCTTAGTAGGGCTTTCGGCCCCCACCCCAAGCGGTGTTCTTTTTTTATACAAAGTCAGCTTATTGCCCCCACAATCCGGGTCCTCATTTTACCTACCTCGAAAGGATGGAAGGCTGAGTCAACCTTGAGCCTGGTGAGATTTGAACTTGCAGTAATTGCAGGCAGTTGGTGTTGCTTTAACAGTGCATTATTCTGCTGCACCGCCAAGGCTCTTCCCCCACAGTTGAACCCCGAGCTCCAAATATTCTCTTTTATCAATATAATTCGTCTCAGACTTATTTTTATAAGAGCCAAAGAAAACAAGCCCCAGACATTTGACGCAAAAACAGACCGCAAGCAGGTTGGGAATTATAGTTAGGAGATTGTATCAGGAGGCATAAAACCTCTTTTCTCCAACCAGCAGGAAAATAATTTGAAGAATTTCTCCTGGAGAAGCTCAAACAAACTGGTTGCTCCATTTTTCTTTTTTTGCTGCCTGCAAATGTCTTGGCCAATTTTGGGGAAGGCTGCAACGATTGAATAGCCAGCCAAAGTACACCCCCCCCCCCAGACACACAAATCCTTTAAATGTCGAAAATCTAGTGTTGTGTAAAAAAAAAACAAACACTCCTCCAATTTGTCTGAGTGTGAACCGGAATGCCATAGATTCATCGAAACCATGAAGAGCTTATTTCCTTCAGCTTTTCCCAAGCAATTTTCTTTTGAAGGAGGAGAAGGAGAAGGAGAAGGAGAAGGAGGAGAAGAAGAAGAAAAAGGAGGAGGAGGAGTGGAAAACGAAAGAGGAGGAGGAAGGGAGGAAGAGAAAAAGCAGGAGGAGGAACAGGAGGAAAAGGAGGAGGAGGGAGGAGGAGAAGGAGAAGGAGAAGAAGGAGAAGAAAAAGGAGGAGGAGTAGGGGTGGAAAAAGAAAGAGGAGGAAGAGAGGAGGAAAAGGAAGAGAAGAAGAAGGAAGAGGAGGAGGAGAAGGAGAAGAAGGAGAAGAAGGAGAAGGAGAAGGAGAAGGAGAAGAAGCAGAAGCAGAAGAAGCAGAGAAGGAGAAGGAGAAGGAGGAGAAGGAGAAGGAGAAGGAGAAGGAGAAGGAGAAGGAGAAGAAGCAGAAGCAGAAGAAGCAGAAGGAGGAGAAGGAGAAGAAGGAGAAGAAAAAGGAGGAGGAGGAGGAGGAGTGGAAAATGAAAGAGGAGGAGGAAGGGGGGAGGAGAAAAAGCAGGAGGGGGAACAGGAGGAAAAGGAGGAGGAGGAGAAGAAGAAGAAGAAGGAAAAGAAGGAGAAGGAGAAGAAGCAGAAGAAGCAGAAGGAGGAGAAGGAGAAGAAAAAGGAGGAGGAGTAGGGGTGGAAAAAGAAAGAGGAGGAAGGGAGGAGGAAAAGGAAGAGGAGAAGAAGGAAGAGGAGGAGGAGGAGAAGGAGAAGGAGGAGGAGGAGGAGGAGGAGGAGGAGGAGGAGAAGAAGAAGAAGAAGAAGAAGAAGAAGAAGAAGAAGAAGAAGAAGAAGAAGAAGAAGAAGAAGAAGAAGAAGAAGAAGAAGAAGAAGAAGAAGAAGAAGAAGAAGAAGGGGGAAAAAATGAAGAGATGCATTCTATCTCTCATCCTCCCCTCCTACATTTTGATACATTTCTTAATGAAATGGAACCGAGATTAATACAGTCGGGGGGGGTGAATGGGTGGGGGGGGCTGCCTCGGAGTGAGAAAAGCCGCAAAGAGCGGGGCGAGGACCCCTCCGAAAATAACCCGCCTGCCATCTTTTAAAAATCAGGAAGCGATGCCTGGACCGAAATCACTTAAACAAAAAGATTGCAGCAAGGGACATAATGCAAGAAAGTAATAAGGTTTAAAACAGGTCAGAGCCCTTCTCCTGCTCCATTGCTCCTGAGTGAGATGCATTATTTAATGGTCTTTTGGTCACTGTTGATATACAGCTGATGAAATAGATGATTTTGTTCAAAAGAGCATTAGGGAAGAAATATACAATACCGCATTTCTCACTACCATAGCGAGAAAAGAAAGGAAAGGAAGGGGAGGGAGGAAGGGAGGGAGGGAGAGAAGGGGAAAGGGGAAAAGAAAAGAAAAAAAAAACCCCAGAAACCAGTAAATGGAAAGGATTTTTCCTCTTCTTTTGACAGCCAAGCAAAAACAGCCCAAAAGAAATCCTCTTTCTCTCTCTCTCTCTCTCTCTCTCTCTCTCTCTCTCTCTCTCTCCTCTCTCTCTCTCTCTCTCTCTCTCTCTCTCTCGAAAGAGCAAACAGGAAGAACGATAAGGCCGGTGTGTTAAAACATTTCGCACCGAACGGAAGAAATAAATGCATCGGAGGAATCTTAAGTTTTCCTGGGATTCTAAAATAAAATAAAATAAAAAATGCACACGCCACAATTGCAATAACAACAACAACAAATCCTCAGACGGAAAGGTTGGTTATGGGTTTGGATAATGGAACCGTGTCACGGACTGAGCAAGCCATCTTTTACTTTTTTTAAAAAAAATGGATGGCCTTGATGGGTTAGTCCGTCAAAGACAAAAGGCTTTAGGATCAGAAGCAGGCAAGAAAATGTTTTGTCTTTGCAGAGTCAGGCAAAATATCCGAGCTACGTTTGACCGCCTAGGAACTGTCAGAGGTCTGGAACATCCAATCTTGCAAGGTAGAAAAGGGATGGCCAGATCATTTTATTCGAGGATCCAATCTGGGTCGGTCACCAGGCCCAGAGATTTAGACTATCCCCAGAGAACGTCTCTCTAGCAGGTAATTTCTATACAGGGCTACCTAATCTGATCATGAAAAACACACCCCACTCCCTCCTAGCACTGATGATATTACCTAGTTGGGTCATGAAACGTCTGCAAGAAAACTGCCAAACTCAGAGAGCACCGAGGACCCCACAGTCCTCCTTCTCCTCCTCTCCCTCCTGCTTCTCCTGCACTCCACACACCCCACTCCCTCCTAGCACTGATGATGTTACTTAGCTGGGTCACGAAATGTCTGCAAGAAAACCGCCAAGCTCAGAGAGTACCGAGGACCCCACCGTTCAACCCTAAGCCACAAATATTCTCTTCCATCGTGTCCCTATTCTAGAGACCGTCCCCTGCCTTCCAGCAGCTTTGCAGATTCATCCTCGGTCTGCCAGGCTGCTGGGCAACTATCAGGCTGCTCCGAGGCTTCTCCCGTCACAAGCTCCTAACGTAGACCTTCCACCAGCTAGTCCATTACAGCATAATGGGCAGGAACGAAGCAAAAATGGCACTTAGAAATAAGAATCCATCAGGACTAATTATCGCTAACCAGAAATCGCCACCGGAGATTCAGAATCTTCGCTCTCATTTGTCCTCCGTAGGAGGAAAAAAAAAGAGAGAGAGAGAGAAAGAAAGAAAGAATGGAAAAAAAGAGACACCTTTTTAATTATTGCGAAGGGATCTATGCGGGCTTGGAGGGAAGGGCTGAAATTCCCGTTTCTAATTAACATACATAATTTGCCATCTCTGACACACACGCACAAAAGTGATTTTATGGCAGCCAGGATGGAATAGAAAGAGAACAAGACTGCGCTAATTCCGTTTGAAATGTAAGGGTGGGGCTTTTTTTTCTCTCTCTCAAAACCGTGTTTTAAGAGAGAGGGGAGGATGTCTTTTAAAAAACAAAAAACAGGCAAATGTATATATTCTCAGTATAAACGGATAGGGCAAAACGCTGATTTGCAGCTTTAATCTAAGAGGCCTTTTGGATAGATTTCCACAAGTTGACTCAGAGGTTCTAAAAGAAGAACAAAAACAAATTCCAAGAACCATGGTGTCCCAGGAAAACACAATACTTGTTTCAAGAGTTGCCAGATGAATAGAATAGAATAGAATAGAATAGAATAGAATAGAATAGAATAGAATAGAATAGAATAGAATAGAATAGAATAGAATAGAATACGGGAGAGGAGAGGAGAGGAGAGGAGAGGAGAGGAGAGGAGAGGAGAGGAGAAGAGAAGAGAAGAGAAGAGAAGAGAAGAGAAGAGAAGAGAAGAGAAGAGAAGAGAAGAGAAGAGAAGAGAAGAGAAGAGAAGAGAAGAGAAGAGATGAAGGGACCTTGGAGGTCTTCTAGTCCAACCCGGTTTAGGCAGGAAACCCTACACCACTTCAGACAAATGGTTACCCAACCTCTTCTTAAAAACTTCCAGTGTTGGAGCATTCACAACTTCTGGAGGCAAGTTGTTCCACTGATTAATTGTTCCAACTGTCAGGAAATGTCTCCTTAGTTCTAAATTGCTTCTCTCCTTGATGAGTTTCCACCCGTTGCTTCTTGTCCTGCCTTCTGCTGCTTTGGAGGGTAGCTTGACTGCCTCTTCTTTGGGGCAGCCCTTGAAATATTGGAAGACTGCTCTCATGTCTCCCCTGGTCCTTCTCTTCACTAGACTAGACATACCCAGTTCCTGCAACCGTTCTTCGTATGTTTGATCCTCCGGTCCCCTAATCCTCTTTGTTGCTGTTCTCTGCACTCTTCCTAGAGTCTCAACATCTTTTGATGGACCTTGTGATTTAACTGATGTGAGTGAGCCTCTGCTGTAGATCTAGATCTTCTTTCTTGGCTGAGACCAATGCTTCAATCCTTGTTAATCCTTCACCATCAGCCCAGCTTTCTCAATGTCTCTTCTTCACATCTCAGTTGGTTAGCTTTACTCTGGATGTCCCAAAGATGCTTTTTCAAAAGGCAACTGGACTTCCTTTGTTTTTGCTTGAAGACCTTTCGCTTCTCATTCAAGAAGCTTCTTCAATGGATGTTGACATAAGGACATCTAGGACCTGGATCAGACTTTGACTTTGGACCATAATCTCCTACTAGATGCTTAATCCTGCAACACAATAAAGTAATAAAGCTGAGGTAGGAAAGAGAAGGAATTCAACCCAATCTCAAGTTGTGTTTTTTTAAATATTGCTTCCCTTTCACCTTTCAGATCCAATCCAGGAGCCCTCAAGCAGTCGCATTCACGACAAATCATTTTATACCAAATTTATATTTTGCTGATAAAGAAATAAAGGGAGACTAGTATAGATCTATTTCAAGCTTTTTAGCTTTCATCAGGTAGCCATACCCTTATTCGATAAGGGTATGCAGGAAGCCCAAGTTCAAATCTGAGTAAGGGTATGGCTAGCTGATGAAAGCTAAAAAGCTTGAAATAGATCTATACTAGTCTCCCTTTATTTCTTTATCAGCAAAATATAAATTTTATATATATATATATATATATAATATAATATAAATGGAAAGCTTGAGTAAATTAATGGAGAAAAAAAAAACCCTCAGCACTCCATGTCACGGTGTGGCACAGCTATTAAGAAGCATAACCCCTGTTAAAAAATTGTAATAAAATTACAATTTAATTTTATAAAGATAATTTATTAGCGAATACCTCATTGCACATGTTAATAGCTTGTGGTTAAATAATAATAATAATCAACTTGATTGTTAGGTGGTCATTAAGCTCTCTCCCTCTCTTTCTCTCTCTCTCTCTCTCTCTCTCTTTCTCTCTTTCTTTCACCCCTTCTCCACCCCTCCTATGAAATTTGGCATATCATTTAACTGACCAATTCATGTGGTATTTGAAGAGGGAGAGAGGTAATTATCAAAGTCCTAAGCAGTGAGTTATTTTCCAATGAAAGGATAATTTTATCCCAATGATTTTTTACATTTAATTAAATAAAGCTACATGTAATTTGAAATTAGAACGCAACAGTTACTCATTTCCTCTCGATCTGGGAGCAAAACTCTTTGGAGAGGATCCTTTAAACTTGTTCCCGTCAATCCGTGGACGCATTAATAATTTTGTACCATTGAAATCACCATTCCGTGCTTCAGAAGTCCATTCTTCATAGCTTGGCATCACGGCGAAGGCCCCTCCTCCCCTTTTTTTTCTCTGATCAAGATGGGGCTTTCTTGGAAATTAGTCTTTGTATCACTGTTCTACGTGGGAGGAACACCTGCACTTGGATCTGGACAAACCAACTCTAAGCAAGCTCAACCAAAGGAGTCCAGAAGGTCCTAAAGCAGGCATCGTGACTAACGGGCAGTGAGTTGAGCAAAGCCAACCAATTATGATACCTTTGGCTGTGATGACTTGGAGCATTTCTTTACTAGCAAACCAGCATTGCTGGTTGATTGCTAGGCAAGACCATCTGCATAGAAGAAATGTTCATGGATCACTTGAGCCAATCCAGCACTTTTGAGCTCCAAGATATCCATGATTTGAGGCAAACTACCACATTACTCACCCTGCCAACAAAAGTGCGTATAGTCAAGGCGATGGTTTTCCCAGTTGCAAGGTATGGCTGTGAAAGTTGGACCATAAGGAAGGCTGAGCACCAAAGAATTGAGAGGCCTTTGAACTCTGGTGCTGGAGAAGACGCCTGCGAGTCCCTTGGACTGCAAGGCGATCCAACCGGTCAGTCCTAGAGGAGATCAACCCTGACTGCTCTTTAGAAGGCCAGATCCTGAAGATGAAGCTCAAATACTTTGGCCACCTAATGAGAAGGAAGGTCTCCCTGGAGATGGAGTGAGGATGGAGGGCAAAAGAAGAAGGGGACAACAGAGAAGGAGATGGCCGGATGGAGTCACTGAAGCAGTCGGCATGAGCTTAAATGGACTCCAGAGGATGGTAGAGGACAGGAAGGCCTGGAGGAACGTTGTCCATGGGGTCGTGATGGGTCGGACATGACTTCATAACTAACACACTTCCAAACATGAAAATTATATAGGTTGTTATAGGCTTGCCAAAAACGAAAAGCCAACAGCATTTTGAAATGGCCCTTTTCCGAAGGTTAGAGAGTATACAACTCCGATGCTCTTATTCATTTTATAGTCTTTTTATAGAATCCAGAACTGTAGATTTTAAGACTTCGGCAATCATGTTGAAGTGAAGCTTTAGGAGAAAAAAACAGAAGCGAGCTGAATGGGAGGATTGAGATGGGGTGGGAGAAATCACTTTAGTAGAGTTTTCACACTTTCCCCAATTAAACTTTTAGCCTGGCGTTCTTCCAGAGTTCTCCGTCACAAGTCGGAAACGAAACGGCTAACGGTAATTAAGAGAGGAAATGTGAAACTTAATAGAGAAATAATTTCGTAAAAGGAACAGGCTTTCAACTTAGCTGAAGGAAAACGGTGGTGGATATAACAGGTCAAAAAACAATGATCGACACCGTGTTAAAAAATAGAAGGAAATGTCAAACGGAACCCTCTGTAAAATCCAACCATTACCTGAAAACATAATAAAAGGGTATGAAAAAGCCAGAGATAAATAATATTGCTTTTCCCCTTTTGCTCAGCGTTGCTATCCAGCCTGTCACCCAATTAACAAAAACCCTCCGTTGATTTATTCTAGGCGTTCTGTTGATTGACTTATTAAATTTGCATACAAACAATACTTCTCAAACATACCCACACACATACGCAAGCATACACAAACACACCCCTCAGCAGGCCTTCTCTTTAAAACCGATACCGTCTGTAGCTTGAGACAGCAAAATTGCTAATTTTTCCTGAGCTGCTCATCACGAGCCAAGTTAGGGATGAAGGGAAACCAGGATGAATTCTAACAACAGAAGAGATCTTCATGATGCAGGTTTCTTCAGAATAAATGTCTATCGAGATTCTCCAGCATCCATCAG
Organism: Arizona elegans; assembly: GCA_022577455.1. NCBI lineage: Eukaryota > Metazoa > Chordata > Lepidosauria > Squamata > Colubridae > Arizona > Arizona elegans. Next base: position 112,839 of record JAKOOJ010000107.1, read on the forward strand.
GTCCTGATTGTCCCAAAAGTGCTTTTTTTCAAGAGGCAACTGGACTTTCTGGTTTTTCTTTGGAGACGTTTCGCTTCTCATCCGAGAAGCTTCTTCAGCTCTGACTGGATGGTGGGGAATGGAAAGATTTATACTCCTTAGAGACAGCTGGTCATTTGCGTTCTTTATTAGAGTCGTTGAGAAGACTTGGAGGTTTATCTGTGTCCTAAGGATCACCGCAGGTAAACCTCCAAGTGGCCTCCATGACTCTCTAAAAGAATTTATTTGGATTAAAGTAAAAGGTAAAGGTTCCCCTCGCACATATGTGCTAGTCGTTCCCGACTCTAGGGGGCGGTGCTTGTCGCCGTTTCAAAGCCGAAGAGCCAGCGCTGTCCGAAGACGTCTCCGTGGTCATGTGGCCGGCATGACTCAATGCCAAAGGCGCACAGAACGCTGTTCCCTTCCCACCAAAGGTGGTCCCTATTTTTCTACTTGTATTTTTTACGTGCTTTCGAACTGCTAGGTTGGCAGAAGTTGGGACAAGCAACGGGAGCTCACCCCGTTACGCGGCACTAGGGATTCGAACCGCCGAACTGCCGACCTTTCGATCGACAAGCTCAGCGACTTAGCCACTGAGCCACCGCGTCCCTATAATATATATTACTTGGATTAGGTTTCTCCAATTGAGAGACTAAAACTATATAAAGGAGAGATAAAGAAGAACAAAAGGCACAGCTACCAGATCAAACGTAGTTTTAAAAACCAGCTAAATCGGAGGAAACGACCATTTTAAGCCAGGAATGGAGAATTTCTCCTGCTGGGTCAAAATCTGACTCCTGAGCTTGAAAGCTGCACAGCAAAAATTGAGCTGTGCACCCACCAGAGATCTGCCGTCATATTGATCAGCCTTAAGAAAAAGATTGAATTGTTCCAATTCCACCTAAAATCAGATGGGCATTTTAAAAAAAAATTTTTAAAAAATCAAAAACCCTGTATTGATCATTGCATGAACTTCCAAAGAAAAGAAGTTGCTTTGGGAAGGTTCAAGGAGTCATCATTTTATAGATTTCTCCTACAACGTACTATGGTCGCTGTTTAGAAGCCGTAGGC
>JAKOOJ010000107.1:114027-126527 GCA_022577455.1 Arizona elegans
TCTACCCCCCCCCCCCAAAAAAAATAAATAAAAAATCACCGAAGAGGATGAAAAGTATCAGGGAAAACTGAGTGAGCAACCAGGAGGGAAGAGAATAAAAATTGTTCAGTGATATGAGTAAGTTTATATAAACTCGTGTAAATCACACCCCAAGTGACAAGTTTTCCTATTAAAAGATAATTGTAATCAGGTTGTTGGAACGTGGTTTGGGCTGATGATCAGAAATAGATGGCGAGTTCCAAAAGATGGATTGTTTTAATTTGCACCAATTAAATTGAAGTTCGTAGAATCATCTTTCTCAATCTTCATGAATACTTTATTTTCTAGCTGCTATGGAGCTATTAAAAAGAGTGATTGAGCCCCACGCTGGGCCTGGTATGTTTATGAAATATCACCTTTAAGGAATTTTTGAGCGCGCCATTTTCATAATGAGTTTTCAAGGAATAACCTTTTGCTATATTGCTATACATTTTTTTTAAAAAAGTTGTGGGGGGAAAATAGGGGCTGGTCTTGAAAAAGGCCCAAACTGGAGGTCATGAAGCAGTTGGCCAAAGGAAGAAGGTGGATCGTTCCCTAGCTAAAGAAGAAGACATGTTTGATATGGTGACATCCTAGATACCGAGAGGAAGATGTTCCTCAGAACCAGATGTAGAAGAAATGCAAGAGTCTGGACGCCAAGCCACCAGGCGCTTCTCCCACTCACAGTTCAAACTATGGCACATTTTCAATAATTTCAATCTAAACTCACAAAGGTGGGTGTCATTTAGCAGGGTGACAATGTCAAGAGGCACTGCAAGAGTAAAATGTAAGAAAGGGGAAAAGAGCAAGAAGAGGAGAGGAGAGGAGGAGAGGGAGAGGAGTGTAAGGAGAAGAGAGAGAAAGGGAAAGGGAAAAAGAAAGGGAGAGGGAGAGGAGAGAGAAAGGGAAAGGGAGAGGAGAGTAAGGAGAAGAGAAAGAAAGAAAGGAAAAGAGAGAGGAGAGGAGGAGAGGAGCGGAGAGAAGAGGAGAAGAGAAGAGAAGAGAAGAGAAGAGAAAGAGAAGAGAAGAGAAGAGAAGAGAAGAGAAAGAAGAGAAGAGAAGAGAAGAGAAGGGAAAGGAGAGTAAGGAGGAGAGAAAGACGGAAAGGGAAAGAGAGAGGAGAGGAGAGGAGAGGAGAGGAGAAGAGAAGGGAAAGGGAAAGGGAAAGGGAAAGGGAAACGGAAAGGGAAAGGGAAAGGGAAAGGGAAAGGGAAAGGGAGAGGAGAGTAAGGAGAAGAGAAAGAAAGGGAAAGGGAAAGAGAGAGGAGAGGAGGAGAGGAGAGGAGAGGAGAGGAGAGGAGAGGAGAAGAGAAGAGAAGAGAAGAGAAGAGGAAAGGGAAAGGGAAAGGGAGAGGAGAGTAAGGAGGAGAGAGAGAAAGGGAGAGGAGAGAGAAAGGGAAAGGGAGAGGGAGAGGAGAGTAAGGAGAAGAGAAAGAAAGGGAAAGGGAAAGAGAGAGGAGAGGAGGAGAGGAGAGGAGAGGAGAGGAGAAGAGAAGAGGAGAGGAGAGGAGAGGAGAGGAGAGGAGAGGAGAAGAGAAGAGGAAAGGGAAAGGGAAACGGAGAGGGAAAGGGAAAGGGAAAGGGAGAGGAGAGTAAGGAGAAGAGAAAGAAAGGGAAAGGGAAAGAGAGAGGAGAGGAGAGAGGAGAGGAGAGGAGAAGAGGAGAGGAGAGGAGAGAAAGAGAAGAGAAGAGAAGAGAAGAGGAAAGGGAAGGGAAAGGGAAAGGGAAAGGGAAAGGGAAAGGGAAAGGGAAAGGGAGAGGAGAGTAAGGAGGAGAGAGAGAAAGGGAGAGGAGAGAGAAAGGGAAAGGGAAAGGGAGAGGAGAGTAAGGAGGAGAGAGAGAAAGGGAGAGGAGAGGAGAGGGAAAGGGAAAGGGCGAGAAGAGGGTATAGAGAATAGTACAATATAGGAAATGTCTACCTTCCTTTCCTCTCCTTTCTTCCTTTTGTCCCCTCCCTTCTTCTCTCTCCTTCCTTCCTTCCCCTTCCTTGATTTCTTTTTGTTGTTAGCTGCTTTCCTCCCTCCCTCCTTCTATGGCTTCACCTTTTTCAGAATTAAAGCCACTCCCCACCCCCCCCACACACACACACCCTCGGCTCTTAATTGTGAAACTTATAGCTTCTCTAGACAATCTCCCTACAAGTATTTGCCCTCACTAGTTTATAACAGAGACGGACAAAGCAAGGAGACACAAGGTAAACAATTTAATCCACCCCCTAATCCAGTGCTGTTCCTATTTCTTATTCTAATCTGTCTCATTTTCCCGCAAATCCTTTCAATTAAAAAAAAAAAAAGCATCTATATTTTCAAAAGCAGCTTTGCAAATACATTTGTCTGCCTTGCAACTTGTGCTAAGAAATGTGGATTTCCCCTGCAACTACTGCTACCATAAATTCCTTTTCTTTCTTTTCTTTTCTTTCTTTCTTTCTTTCTTTCTTTCTTTCTTTCTTTCTTTCTTTCTTTCTTTCTTTCTTTCTTTCTCTTCTTTCTTTCTTTTGCATGCCACTTTTCCAAATAAACTCAACTAACGATCCTACAGAGACAGGTATTTGAGAAACCCTGATGCCACCGGCTTTCATTTTGTCCTGTCCCAGGATTCACACACTGTAGCGTTTGGAAAAAGAGGACCCAAGAGGGAATACTTACATCCAGATAATAAAGTAGACAACTCCAGTCCACAGATCAAATCAATAAGCTACAATATCAGCAGCAAAGCTCTGTAAGGTGCAATCAAAGGTCACAATTTCCAGAAAGTTGCACAATTGGAGTCGAGGCATTAAAAGCCAGATTTTTACACACACACACACACACACACACACACACACACACACACACACACACACGAAAGTAAGTTCCAGCGTTTGACAGTTTTCAAGCCGGCTTAGATACTGGAAGTGCCTAGCTGAACTGAACACTGCCTTCGTCCTAGCTAACTGCAATCAATCAACCAGAATAGAGCTGAAATGGACCTTGGAGGACTTCTAGTCCAACCCCCTGCTCAAACAGGAAACCCTATAGTAGGACTTGAGACAAGTGGCTGTCCAGTTTCTTCTTTAAAACCTCCAGTGATGGAGCAACTTCTGAAGGCAAGTTATTCCACTGGTTAATTTCCCCCACTGTCAGGAAATTTCTCCTTAGTTCTAGGTTGCTTCTGTCCATAATGAGTTTCCATCCGTTGCTTCTTCTCCTGCCTTCAGGTGCTTTGGAGAATAGGTTGACCCCCTCTTCTTTGGGGCAGCCCCTCAAATATTGGAAGACTGCTAACCATATCCAGTTCCTGCAACCGTTCTTCGTATGTTTTAGTCCCCAGGCATTTAGGTGGCAAGAACTGAATTGTTCAGGAGCAATGGCTTACTCACAAAAAAAACCACTACTCTCAAGACAGGGTCTTACAAGACACCAGTTACTCCTTCCGCCGTCTGCTTTTTTGTCTCTCGGAAGTGGTGTCAATGTTCTTGAGATCTTCAAGATCATTAACTCTATGTTAGGTTTCTAGGTGCTAGTTGAGTATCGGTAGACGGTGAAGGATGGTTTTGTTAAGATTTCAGTGTTAGATCACTGGGGCAGATTCCCCAAGTCCTTCGCCCAACTCTGATCTTCACTCGTTTCCTCAGAAGAGAATTTCTCGTGATGGGTCCCGATATTTGTCAAAATGTCCATGCTTCTCCTTAAAAGGAGACTGAAAAAGAATGATTGATGAGCTAAATCTCAACAGTACAGAAAAGGTAGCTCCATAGGGTGGTTTTTAACCCCAAAATTCATGTAGCTCAGTGGTGCATGATAATATCAAGGGGCCCTTGGTGCTCTCCGAACTTGGTTATTTTCTTGCAGACGTTTTATTACCCAACTAGGTAACATCATCAGTGCTAGAGCTAGAGATGTTACCGAGTCTGTGTAATGAAACGACTGCAAGAAAGCAACCATGCTCGGAGAGCACCCAGGACCCTTCGTTTCAACCCTGAGCTGCAAATATTCTCTTTCATTGGTGCCTACTATCTGATTAAAGGTACAGGTAAAGGTTCCCCTCGCAGGTCTATGCTAGTCGTTCCCGACTCTAGGGGGCAGTGCTCATCTCCGTTTCAAAGCCGAAGAGCCAGCGCTGTCCGAAGACGTCTCCGTGGTCATGTGGCCGGCATGATTCAACGCCAAAGGCGCACGGAACGCTGTTCCCTTCCCACCAAAGGTGGTCCCTATTTTTCTACTTGCATTTTTTTACCTGCTTTCGAACTGCTAGGTTGGCAGAAGCTGGGACAAGTCATGGGAGCTCACCCCGTTACACGGCACTAGGGATTTGAACTGCTGAACTGCCGACCTTTCGATCAACAAGCTCAGCGTCTTAGCCACTGAGCCACCGCGTCCCGCTATCTGATTACCACACTTGAATTTGGAGTGGAGGTCCTGCTGTTTAAGGGAGCCTAGGTCAGAACAGGGAGGGAGAGAGAGAGGAATTGGCTACGGAAAATATTTCCCGCAGGGTCATCCAAAATCTTACAGAATTCTCCACAATGGAGCCCGAACAGTGGCCGAATACTTCCTACACAACCTTTGCGGTACCCTTGTCACGCATACATAAGGTCTGTGCTTCCAGGCAACTCCTCCTGACCTCTTCGCATCTCCCCCTACGCTCACACACCACAAATCATTTGTCACCCACCCCCTCAACCACAGCGGTTGGTCTGTCTGTCCCAAATAAGCCGGCATCTCCTCTATCTAACCAGAGTTGAGCTGGCCTCCCATAAATTCTTCAAATTCAGCTCTCACACACATGCACCCTCACACAAATCAACTCACTGCCCATCTACACCAAAAGCCTCCTGCCTCACTTTCCTAACCCTACTCGTTCTCTCCTCGCAACCCCCATCAACCTCTCCGTACCTGCCTCTCTCCTTGGATAACCAGGTAATCATCGGTGGCTCTCAAAAGGTGAGCCATTAACGTGATGGATTTGGTGGGGGGGGCGGGGGAGAGCAAATGGAGTGAGAACTATGGATTCCTGTCCTTCCCATAACTTGGCCTTTCATTCTATCGTATCAATATCCTCCCAGGGCCTCATTACCCAGCCACAGAGTACAATGACAGCAAGGCCAGAGGGGCAGCCCCATATGCCCGATGCTCTCCGACCCTTCGTGGAGAAGTTCATCACCTCCCGGAAAACCCTGATCCTGTTTGAGAAGCAAAGAAAACGAGATTGATCTTAAATTTGGCCAAAAAAGAAAGAGAGAGAGAGAGAGAGAGAGAGAGAGAGAGAGAGAGAGAGAGAGAGAGAGATTCTGACAGTGAATGGGAAAGAGGGAGAAGGAGATTGGGACAGAGAGAGAACTAAAGGAAGGAAGGAAGGAAGGAAGAAAAGAAGGAAGGAAGGAATCATGGGAATGAGAAAGAGGAAGAAGGAGAGGGAGAGAGAGAGAAAGAAAGAAAAGAAAAGAAAGAAGGAAGGAAAGAAAGAGAGAGAGAGAGAAAGAGAGAGAGAGAGATTCTGACAATGAATGGGAAAGAGGGTGAAGGAGATTGGGACAGAGAGAGAATGAAAGAAAGGAAGGGAGGAAGGAAGGAAGGAAAGAAAGAAGGAAGGAAGGAAACATGGGAATGAGAAAGAGGAAGAAGGCGAGGGAGAGAGAGAGAGAGAAAGAAAAGAAAAGAAAGAAGGAAGGAAGGAAGGAAAGAAAGAGAGAGAGAGAGAAAGAGAGAGAGAGATTCTGACAGTGAATGGGAAAGAGGGAGAAGGAGATTGGGACAGAGAGAGAACTAAAGAAAGGAAGGAAGGAAGGAAGGAAAGAAGGAAGGAAGGAAACATGGGAATGAGAAAGAGGAAGAAGGAGAGGGAGAGAGAGAGAAAGAAAGAAAAGAAAAGAAAGAAGGAAGGAAAGAAAGAGAGAGAGAGAGAAAGAGAGAGAGAGAGATTCTGACAATGAATGGGAAAGAGGGTGAAGGAGATTGGGACAGAGAGAGAATGAAAGAAAGGAAGGGAGGAAGGAAGGAAGGAAAGAAAGAAGGAAGGAAGGAAACATGGGAATGAGAAAGAGGAAGAAGGCGAGGGAGAGAGAGAGAGAGAAAGAAAAGAAAAGAAAGAAGGAAGGAAGGAAGGAAAGAAAGAGAGAGAGAGAGAAAGAGAGAGAGAGATTCTGACAGTGAATGGGAAAGAGGGAGAAGGAGATTGGGACAGAGAGAGAACTAAAGAAAGGAAGGAAGGAAGGAAGGAAAGAAGGAAGGAAGGAAACATGGGAATGGGAAAGAGGAAGAAGGAGAAGGAGAGAGAGAGAGAGAGAGAGAGAGAGAGAGAGAGAGAAAGAAAGAAAGAAAGAAAGAAAGAAAGAAAGTTCCGAACCAGTAGTGAAGGTAAACGAAAACCCCTACTAGTGTCTATATAAATTTTCCCAAACAAACAAAAAATTGAGAGAGAGAGAGAGAGAGAGAGACAGAAAAATTCACCGAGCCCTCCCCATTCAAACGTTTGCAATATCTAGGAGCACCCAACTGGGCGAGGAAAGGGAGAAAAACGCTCTTAAAAATGGAAGTCAGGCCCGATGCAAATCCAATGAGTATTTTGTTCCCTCTTTCGAAGTCCAGGGGGGGGGGGACACGTTCCAGAGAGATCTGACCTTGAGACACCCTGCGTGGGGAGGGAGAGGTTGGGAAAAATTCGCATTCCGCACGCAGACTTCCTGTCATTTCTTTGACCTTGGTTGAGAGCCATAAGCCTGGGTAGCCCCAGCTTTTCTCGTGGGCCATTTATCACCTCCCTTTCCCCATGCCACAGTCCTACTTTGAAATATTTGTTTGTGTAGTTAAAGCTCTTTTATATCTAGGCCGGCGAGGAGGACAAATTGCGATTTTATCCCGGGCGTTAGATTGGTATCGCTCTCTCTTTCCCACACATACCGGGCATGGGACCCCATTAATAAAGATAAAAGCCAAAACTTCCATTAAATGCAATCTTAAGGCAGGGCAGAGCCTGACTGAAAAATTCTCCCCTTTTCCCCCACTCTCCCGCACCCCCCCACAAGTTCGCCGTCCAACTGTTGAAAGCAAACTTACTTTGAAATTTTCTTTTCGGGGGGTTGTTCCTCCACAGAGAATCAAATGTCTAATTTACCCTCCTTTCTGGAGCGTTGCAACCTGAATGACCACATGGGAAAGGATGTGCATGAATGACTCCTGTCTTTCATCTCCTCGTTCGATTAGATTAACAGAGTTTATTTATTTATTTATTAGTCCAATTTATAGGCCGCCCTTCTCCGTAGACTCAGGGCGACTTACAATGCATTATAGCAATAAGCCTGCATACTTTTTTGTATATACCTGCTTATTAGGGCTTTCAACTCCCCCACCAAGCGGTGTTGTTCTATACAAAGCTGGCTTATTGCCCCCCACAATCCGGGTCCTCAATTTACCTACCTCGAAAGGATGGAAGGCTGAGTCAACCTTAAGCCTGGTGAGATTCGAACTTGCACTAATTGCAGGCAGCTGGCAGCTATGTGCTAGCACTTAACTAGCAAAGCTTTCAAGTTGCCATGAGCAGGAGGGAGGGAGAACTGACAGAGCTGATTGATTTCCATAACTGAAGCTGCATTCCATAGATGCTTTCTTACCGCAATCAGTAGGAGGGTGTTGGGTTTCACAGCCAGCCAAAGTGGTTAATTGGAGAATGTGATTTATGACATGGCCAGAGAGGAGGGGAGAGACAGGGTCATAGGGGAATGTAAATCTACGTAGGATCAGTCCTAACTGCATCCGAGTATTGCCGCAATGTTGCTCCTAATAAATGACTGTATTTCCTTTGAAGTTTGGATCATGGCTCAAGAATTAATTAGGGCATCTTTCGGAAATTTGACACTTAACAGCACTTTAGTCCGCTGCACCACCGAGGCCCCCACCAAGTTGGAAGGGACCTTGTAGGTCATCTAGTCCAACCCCCCCACCCCCACCCAAGCAGGAGACCCTACACCATTTCTGACAAATGGCCGTCCAATCTCTTCTTGAAAGCCTCCCGATGAAGCTCCCACAACTTCTGAAGGCAGCTTCTGTTCCATCGGTGGATTGTTCTCACTGTCAGAAAATTTATCCTTATTTCTATTGCAGACCCATCCCTTCGGTAATCCGAAATTTCCCTGGCCTTCCCAGATCCCATTCACTATCAAAGGAAAAAGACAACTTGAGTCTACTCTAACAAAGAGTCTGCCAACAAAAGTGCGTATAGTCAAGGCGATGGTTTTCCCAGTTGCAATGGATGGCTGTGAAAGTTGGACCATAAGGAAGGCTGAGCGTCAAAGAATGGAGGTCTTTGAACTCTGGTGCTGGAGAAGGGCCCATTTTTTTTGCCCTCCCCAGGCTCCAGAGTCTTTCTAGGAACCCTGGGAGGGTGAAAATGGTTTAACGATCTGCTAAAAATCTTTCTTTTTCTTTTCTTTTTTTTACTTGCATCTACTGGAAAACTCTCCTCTTTTTTTTTAACCCACAAGTATGCAAATCCTCCGCAAATGTATGCTAATTACTTATTTTAATTACAATGTAAATAAGTAATTACGAGATAAGTTTCAAGTGTTTACATGGGCTCCGCGTGATTTAAAAACCTAACTTGTAGGAACTATTTTTGAGGGGAGGGAAACATATAAATTTTCCTGTAATTTTCCCACAGTTTAGAGGCCGCGACTAAAAACACAATTATCCCACACTTTTGTCTCTCTCTCTCATCGTCAGGAAATTCTGCCCTCTGTAATGGCACGTTTATTACAGGCGAGTCCTAACTTTAATCATGTTCCCAAAGCTAGCAGCACTCTAAATTCACAGATTTATAGGAAGGGTTTTAAGCGGCGTAAGATGGCTTGTAGGGTGCTGAGCTACCATCTTTATTTATTTCACGCCGTTGTATCAAATTTTCCAATTTGAAGCACTCCAGATAGCTTGTGCTACAATCCAATGAATACAGCATCAAGGGGAAAAAAGGGAGGGATGAGAAAGGAGAAGGGTCTATTGTGATTTTTGTAGAAAGGGGAACGGGATGATGGCGTTTTTTTTGCCGAAAGCAACGTCCCACTCCTGAAAGAGATCTACGACTGAGGTATCATCAGGACCATGGAGAGCTCCGTAAACAGAGATGCTGCTAACTCCCATTTTGTAATGCCGTTCATTTATACAGATTCATTCAAATCAAGGGACCACTAAAACCTCTCCCACCCACACTGACAGGGCAAGCAACTTGTAAAGAAACAGACAGCAAACTCCACTTCCTCCTAGCACTGATGATGTTCCCTAGTTGGGTCATGAAACGTCTGCAAGAAAACAAGCAAGCTTGGAGAGCACCAAGGACCCTACAGTCCTCCTCCTCCTCCTCCTCCTCCTCCTCCTCCTCCTCCTCCTTTATCCCCACTCCTTCTATCCCTGTTGATGTTACCTAGTTGGGTCATGAAACATCTGCAAGAAAACAAGCAAACTTGGAGAGCACCAAGGACCCTACAGTCTTCCTCCTCCTCCTCCTCCTCCTCCTCCTCCTCCTCCTCCTCCTCCACCTATCTCTGTTGATGTTACCTAGTTGGGTCATGAAACATCTGCAAGAAAACAAGCAAACTTGGAGAGCACCAAGGACCCTACAGTCTTCCTCCTCCTCCTCCTCCTCCTCCTCCTCCTCCACCTATCCCTGTTGATGTTACCTAGTTGGGTCATGAAACGTCTGCAAGAAAACAAGCTCAGAGAGCACCAAGAACCCCTCCTTCCCTTCTCAGTAGAAAAGCTACTGCCTTTTCTCCTTGCCTATTGCCAACTGTGATCTTTGGGAGGCCAGCAGAACCGTCATTCATCTCCATTTCTTTTTGCTGTTAAAATGATCGTTTGATAGAGTCAGTGGCTTTTCCCACTCACTATTAAGGGGGTAACACAATCGAGACTAGTCTAACGAAGGAAAGGAGTAGGGGGTGACATGATAGCAGGCTTCCAGTACTCGAGGGGCTGTCACAGAGAAGAGGGGGGTTGACTTATTCCCCAGAGCACCTGTTAGGATATGGTTTGAGCCTAACAAGTTGTCCAGGCAATATATCTGTTCTGTGACTTTAAGATGAATACGTATTGTCTGACTTTAAAGTTTTCCTGCTGATTCATTATCATGCTGTAATTACACTGGTTTTAAATGTATTTAAGAAGGGTACTGTAACGTATTCAGTTGATGATATGCTACCATAGTGTGAGGAGTTGCTATCATTGTGCTATCATCGTTGGATGGATCTGCTACCATCGTGGTTTGTGAACCAGAGTGAGTTTGTTATTCTAACCAACTACTGTTTGTGTGGTAAGAAGAGATTTTTGTATCACTGGACTGATTTAACTGGCAAAGACTTGGATTGATTTAAAGACTATGAGATTGTCTTTTTCACTATAAAGTAAACTTTTGATAAACCAGTTTGCACAACTCTTATTCATTGCTCTCAGCAACATTTCTCTGTGCTCTACACTCTGCTGGTTGGTAACACAACAACAATATCCTTAACAGCACCAAAAGGCAGGAGAAGAGGAGAAGGATGGAAACTTACAAGAGACAGATCCAATCTAGAATTAAGGAGAAATTTCATGTCAGTGAAAACAATTAATTAGCGTAATGGCTTCCTTCCAGAAGTTCTGCTCCCATCATTTGTATTTATATTTGTATTTCATGTTCTTAATTCTGGCTGTACACCGTCCTGAGTCCTCAGGGAGAAGGGCGGTATATAAATTGGAAATAAAATAAAATAAAATAATAAAATAAAATAAAATAAAATAAAATAAAATAAAATAAAATAAAATAAAATAAAATAAAATAAAATAAAATAAAATAAAATAAAATAAAATAAAATAAAATAAAATAAAATAAAATAATAAAATAAAATAATAAAATAAAATAAAATAATAAAATAAAATAATAAAATAATAAAATAAAATAAAATAAAATAATAAAATAAAATAAAATAAAATAAAATAAAATAAAATAAAATAAAATAATAAAATAAAATAAAATAAAATAAAATAAAATAAAATAAAATAATAAAATAATAATAAAATAAAATAAAATAAAATAAAATAAAATAAAATAAAATAAAATAAAATAAAATAAAATAATAAAATAATAATAAAATAAAATAAAATAAAATAAAATAAAATAAATCATTAGGGTTTTGAAGAAGAGACTGGACAGCCATTTGTGGTATAGGGTCTCCTATTTGAGTAAGGGGTTGGGCTAAAGCACTCTAAACTCCCTTCTAACACATTCTGCTAATGGTTGTAAATTCAAATCCGGTCACTCGATGCCACCACAGCTTAACAATGGTCATTCCGGGTGTGCGTGTGTTGAGGTCTACCTGTGCCAAAATTAGTAGCATCTGTCCGTGATGCGAGGACTGGAGAGAAATCCTCGGAGACCACCCCGGGTGTGTATTTGAGATGGCCTGTTCTTGGAATTGGGTGTCCCTGGTAATCTTCTCCTATCGATCCCTTTCTACAGCATTTATCCTTGCCTTTGTCTCCGCGAAGGATATCGAGAAGGACAATGCAACCATCACCTTTGATGGAAGCCCAAACTGGCATGTTTGCTTTAATGGTACCCAGGACTCCACCTGGCCCCCACCGTATCTGATCAAACCACCTCCATCAACTCTCAAGAATATGTTGGCAGTCCATTCAATTTTTTTTTTTTTTTTTAGTGAAAATGTCCACTTAATGAGCGGATCTAAATTCCTTGGCTCTCGATACACTTTTCAGCCCGAGTGTCATTATCCCCCACACACCTCTTCCACACACAAACACACACACATACTGTCTCAAAGACAGCAGTTGTGTGGGCCATTTACAACCAGGAAGACACAAGGAGGGGGAAGAGGAGACGGGGATGGTGGGGTTGAGAAAAATCTATATATGGATTTTGTAACCCAGCTCATAGCATTCTCTGTTATGGCCACAGGTGTTGTTTTCCTCTAAATTTGCTATTAATTGTGTTTGTGCAATAATACAGATTCAGCAGGAAAGATGGAGAAGGGAGGGTTGGCACTTGGGTGGAAGGCACAAATATCGAAGATGAGGCTGTCACTTGCTCCCCAAAGTAAACTCTGAAAGGAGGGAAGCGGAGGCCGGACTTCCCTCCATTTATTTTATTTATTTCACAATTTCAACCCCCCCTTCTCTCTCTCTTCCTCCCTCCCACTCTCTTTCTTAAAGGAACCCACATGTGTTTGTTGATTTGAAGCCTCCTCTTCAGTTAGAACTGAAGAATAGCAATAGCTCTTAGACTTATATACCACTTTATAGTGCTTTACGGCCCTCTCCAAGCCCTCCCTTGAAATGTGTGGAAGGAAGAGAGGAAGGGAGGGAGGGAGGGAGGAAGGAAGGAAGGAAGGAAGGAAGGAAGGAAGGAAGGAAGGAAGGAAATGAGAATAGCAATAGCCCTTAGACTTATATATCACTTTACAGTGCTTTATAGCCCTCTCCAAGCCCTCCCTTGACATGTGTGGAAGGAAGGAAGGAAGG
>JAKOOJ010000107.1:131527-234683 GCA_022577455.1 Arizona elegans
CGTGCGTTTGGCATCCACTGTCCATGCACACACGCAGCGAACCAGTAGCAGACTTCGGACCATTTCACCACTGGATTGCCGGCTCCCAGGAATTTGCACCCAACAAGGTTGAAGCAGTGGTGGGTTTCAAATAGTTTTACTACCGGTTCTGTGGGTGTGGCTTGGTGGTCGTGGCAGGGGAAGAATATTGTAAAATCCCCATTCCCACCCCGCTCCAGGGGAAGGATCCTGCAAAATCCCCATTCCCTCCCCACTCCTGGGGGAAGGATATTGCAAAATCTCCATTCCCACCCCACTCTGGGGCCAGCCAGAGGTGGTATTTGCTGGTTCTCCAAATAGATTTTGCAGTATCCTTCCCCCTGGAGTGGGGTGGGAATGGGGATTTTGCAGTATCCTTCCCCCCTGGAGTGGGATGGGAATGGAGATTTTGCAGTATCCTTCCCCCCAGGAGTGGGAAGGGAATGGGGATTTCGCAGTATCCTTCCCCTGCCATACCCACCAAGCCACGCCTACAAAGCCACGCCCACAGAGCCAGTAGGTAAAAATTTTGAATTTCACCCCTAAGTCCACCTCCAGGCCTCTGCCTGTCCTTCCCCTACATCTAGTCTCACTACAACTACCCTCCAGATGTTGTGAATTGCAAGGACCATAAGCCCCAGCCTACACCATCCAGGAGTCAGAAATTCTGAGAGCGATACTGCCATATACCTCTCTCAGGTTGCAACCCTTGTGAATGACGCAAGGGTGTCATTTCCTAGGAGAAAATATACAGTCAGGATTTTTTTCCCTTTTCTTCCTGCTTATAATGGGGATTAGAAAGTCACCCTTGGTAGGAACAATATATCTCGGTGGCACCGCTATTATCACCCGATATGAAGCATTTTAACTTCATGCAAAGGTTTATCTCACCAAGTTAGCATCTCGCTTGGAGTATTAGGTCAGCAAATAGTCGGGAGAAGTATCTCATCCATCACAAGACGGACTTAAAATCAATGGCTCTTTTCATGCCCTCTTGTATCAAGAAAGAGCGCGAGGCTTTAATGAACTCAAAGAGTCAGACCGGTGTGGGATGCAACACAAAAGGGAAAAGATCCAATCTGGATCAATCTCCGGGTTTACTCTTCGGATCTTTCGGATCCGTGCTGGATCCATCCATCTTCAAGGGAACCTCTGTCTACTGGGATAGGTGCTTTTGAGAGAAGACTAAAACATACAAAGAACGGTTGCAGGAACTGGGTATGTCTGGTTTGATGAAAAGAAGGACTAGGGGAGACATGATAGCAGTCTTCCAGTATCTCAGGGGCTGCCCCAAAGAAGAGGGAGTCAAGCTACCCTCCAAAGCACCTGAGGGCAGGATAAGAAGCAATGGGTGGAAACTCATCAAGGAGAGAAGCAACCTAGAACTAAGGAGAAATTTCCCGACAGTTAGAACAATTAACCAGTGGAACAACTGGCCTCCAGAAGTTGTGAGTTCTCCGACATTGGAAGTTTCCAAGAAAAGATTCTCCGGGATGGTAAAAGTGAAGAGAAGGACCAGGGGAGACATGATAGCAGTCTTCCAATATCTGAAGGGCTGCCACAGACAGGAGGGGGTCAAGTTATTCTCCAAAGCACCCGAAGGCCAGACAAGGAATAATGGATGGAAACTGACCAAGGAGAGATTCAACCTAGAAATGAGGAGGAACTTTCTGACAGTGAGAACAATCAACCGATGGAAGAGAAGTTGCCTTCGGAAGTGTTGTGAGCTTCATCCCTGGAGGCTTTCAAGAAAAGACTGGACTGCCATTTGTCAGAAATGGTATAGGGTCTCCGGTTTGAGTGGGGGATTGGACTAGATGATCTACAAGATCCCTTCCAACTCTGTTAATCTGTAAAGTTCCCTGAAGGTGGGCTCCAGCACGAATAGGAAAGATCGGAAGAAGAATAAACCTCTGGTCTTGATGACTGACCCAGATTGGATTTTATTTATTTTATTTTATTTTATTTTATTTTATTTTATTTTATTTTATTTTATTTTATTTTATTTTATTATTTTATTTTATTATTTTATTTTATTATTTTATTTTATTTTATTTTATTTTATTTTATTTTATTATTTTATTATTTTATTTTATTTTATTTTATTTTATTTTATTTTATTTTATTTTATTTTATTTTATTTTATTATTTTATTTTATTTTATTTTATTTTATTTTATTTTATTTTATTTTATTTTATTTTATATTTTATTTTATTTTATTTTATTTTATTATTTTATTATTTTATTTTATTTTATTTTATTTTATTATTTTATTTTATTTTATTTTATTTTATTATTTTATTTTATTTTATTTTATTTTATTTTATTTTATTTTATTTTATTTTATTTTATTTTATTTTATTTTATTTTATTTTATTTTATTTTATTTTATTTATTTTATTTTGTCAAGTATATATAAGATTACAGATAAATGTATAAACATGATTGTGAATCCATGAGATGGTTACCAATAAAAGAGGACATTAGGACAGGGACGGTAGGCACGCTGGTGCGCTTATGCACGCCCCCTTACAGACCCCTTAGGAATGGGGTGAGGTCTACAGTAGACAGTTTGAGGTTGAAACTGTGAGGGTTTGAGGATGTAAGAACGGAGTTGGGTAGAGCATTCCAGGCGTTGACCACTCTGTTGCTGAAGTCGTATTTTCTGCAATCGAGTTTGGCACGGTTTATCTTAAGTTTCTATCTATTGTGTGCTCGTGTATTCTTGAGGTTGAAGCTGAAGTAGTCATTGACAGGTAGGACATTGTGGCAGATAATTTTATGTACTACGCTTATTTCAGACCGAAGTCGGCATAGTTCTAAGTTGTCTAAGCCCAAAATTTCAAGTTTGGAGGCATAAGGGATTCTCTTGCAAGCAGAGGGGTCGAGGACTCTTCTCGTGAAATATCTCTGGACTCTCTCGATTGTATTTATGTCCGATATGCAGTGCGGGTTCCAGACAGATGAGCTGTATTCGAGAATTGGTCTAGCAAAGGTTTTGTATGCTCTAGTTAGTACTACAATATTACCAGAGAAGAAGCTTGCAACATTATCCCTTGGACATGTATATTAAATTTCTGCCAGCGGTTCGCGCGAACCGGTGCGAACCGGCTGAATAACACCTCTGGTGTGGCTTCTATATGACTACTGTCAACTTGGGAATAAGGATGTAAAGGAACTCAGTCACTGATTCCAAAAGTTGCCAAGAACACGGTGCACCCAGAATGGATTTTCTGGTGACAAAGGAAACCATTAAAAAAAAACAACAACGGACGGTCAGTCATTCCCCTCCCCTCCCATGGATTTTTTCCCACTCCATTTCAGGAAATAAAAGAGATGGTGAAACTATTAAAACAAATACTCTTTCTGTTGCATTGGGCTTCACATTTCTGCTCTCCTGGCCCTAAAAATCGTCAGTCCCCATCCTAAAATCATGCAAATTGTGGTGAAATCCAAAACACACACTGCATGCAAAAAAAGGAGGCATAAGAAGGTAAGTAGAACAGCGCAGGGCGGGACAGCTGTGCCACGTGATTAAGATTTGCTAGAAAGCAGGTTTTCCTGCTTTCTAGGGGATCTAAATCGCACGGCACAGCTGATAGACGGAAATACCGTTTCGGACAAACCGGTAGCTTTTTTTTAAAACTACCGGTTCGCCTGAACCGGTGTGAACCGGTAGCATTTCACCCCTGAAATTGTGCAATCCTTTGGCACAGAATGAAAACAACTGCTGGTTGTTGGTTTGCAGGTTTCTGTAACCTCTGCTCTCTAGAGAAATATTAAATGTCTGCATGGGGGAGGAGGAGGGAGAGAGAGGGGGGGGTGGAATTCATTTCATAAACACTCAGCTTCGAGCGGGAAGAGAATGTATGTCCGATATTTATTAGCCAATTATCGTCGGAATAAAAATTGAAATGCCCCAATCATCCACAATATGGTTTTGAGATCAATATGCTTCCTCCACCCTGACCTCTAGCCGCCAACTAATCGTAAATTGCAAAAGAGGTGAGCAAACGTCTGTTTTATTAATGGCATGCTTTCCTTAAATTTTATCCAGCAGGATTAAAAAGAGGAGATTTGACACAGAAAGAACCAAATCGGAATCCCAGAGCCTAATTATCCCTGGTTTGGTCAACGTGATGTTAACAGAAGACATTCACAACAGCCTCAACACACGGAACACAAAAATGTGACACTGTGTTTAGTTGTCCTTGGTGTGGTGGTCTCTGATCTTAGTGGTTTTCTCGCAGACGTTTTATTACCCAACGAGGTAACATCACCCGTGCTAGAAGGAACTGTGTCTAAACTAAGAGCAAAATCCTCTGCTTTCTAGCACAAATGATGTTGCCAAGTTGGGTAATGAAACATCTGCAAGAAACTCCCCAAACTCAAGAGAATGCCAAGGACATCACAGCCATCCCGTTCTTCCTCCTTTTCCACTCTGCAAACCCCACTCCCTTCTGACACTGATGATGTTACCTAGTTGGGTATTGAAATGCCTGCAAGAAAACAACCGAGCTCAGAGACCACCAAAGACCCCACAGTCTCCCCCCTCCTCCTCCTCCTCCAACCGGACTCCCTTCTAGCTCTGATGAGGTTACCTAATTGGGTAATGAAACATCTGCAAGAAAACAACAAACTCAGTGAGCACCAAGGATCCCACAGTCCCCTCTCCTCCTCTCCTCAAACCGCATTCCCTTCTAGAACGGATGATGTTACCTAGTTGGGTAATGAAACGAGGGGGAGGGAAAGGGAAAGGGAAAGGAGAGAGAGAGAGAGAAAGAAAGAAAGAAAGAAAGAAAGAAAGAAAGAAAGAAAGAAAGAAAGAAAGAAAGAAAGAAAGAAAGAAACAGAAAGAAAGAAAGAGAAAGAAAGAAAGAAAGAAAGAAAGAAAGAAAGAAAGAAAGAAAGAAAGAAAGAAAGAAAGAATTGGAGAGCACCAAATTGCAGAAGTCTTGTCTTCATTCTCCTCGGAGTTGTCATCCTTCAATTTTCTAGGAAAACCCACCGGCATCTTTTATGTTGGAGATCATACCCATCGTATTACGAGAATTTTCTTGTTTTACCCTCCTCTTAAATCTCAGTGGACGCGGTGGTTCAGTGGCTAAGACGCTGAGCTTGTCGATCGAAAGGTCGGCAGTTCAGCGGTTCAAATCTCTAATGCCGCCTAACGGGGTGAGCTCCTGTGACTTGTCCCAGCTTCTGCCAACCTAGCAGTTCGAAAGGACGTTAAAAAAATGCAAGTAGAAAAATAGGGACCACCTTTGGTGGGAAGGGAACAGCGTTCCGTGCGACTTTGGCGTTGAGTCATGCCGGCCACATGACCACGGAGACGTCTTCGGACAATGCTGGCTCTTCAGCTTTGAAATGGAGATGAGCACCACCCCCTAGAGTCGGGAACGACTAGCACAGATGTGCGAGGGGTACCTTTACCTTTAAATCTCAGGTTGGTGATCTTGTCAGCAGCTTCCCACCTCCCATACTTGGGTGCAAACACACCAAAGCAACGAAATCCCAAGGAGAGAAGGACCCAGTTTGTGGGGGCAATAAGCTGACTTTGTATAAATATACAAAAGGATGAAGGCTATTGCTTAACGCATTTAAGCCGCCCTGAGTCTCCGGAGAAGGGCGGTATATAAATCAAATTAAAAAGAAGAAGAAGAAGGAAAAACAGGTTCACCTTTTCAGTTCTACAAGAGTTTACACTTGACTTCCTTTTTCTATGTTAGACACCCAGCCCAAAATTGGGGGGTGGGGGTGGGGAATAATAGATGGAAAAATATGCCCGCAAGTGACCCTGGAGGTTGAGGAGAGGGGCAATGAGGGAGATCTATCCATGAGTAAATTACCAACCTGGGACAGTTTGTACTACACTGCAACTAGCCCTTCAAGTAGGCGAGGAGGAAAGGGTTGAGTTGATGAGTTTTTATTGATTTGCCATCACTCCCAGCGTGGGCATTTTCTGGTCTATTATACCAGCGTCACTGTGTATTCCCTTTGCAATGCTAAAAAGGAAATATGGACGAGCTGACCTTGGCAATACGGAGATAATGAAATTCTCCGAAAGAGACTTCCAAGTGGAGGAGAAGGAGGACATCAGCCAACTCGGAGCTTCACCCTGTTAGCCAGGAACAGCTTTGCAACAGATATTTAGACGGACCGAGGCAGTTTGGCCTAGTGGTTAAGGGCACCGGGCTAGGAAGCAACAGCCAGCTCAACCATTAGGTGGCGCAGTGGTTAGAGTGCAGTACTGCAGGCTACTTCTGCTGACTGCCGGCTGCCTGCAATTTGGCAGTTTGAATCTTACCAGGCTCAGGTTTGACTCAGCCTTCCATCCTTCCAAGGTCAAGTAAAACGAGGACCCAAATTGTTGGGGGGCAAGAGGCTAACTCTGTAAACCGCTTAGAGAGGGCTGTTAAGCACTGTGAAGCGGTATATAAGTCTAAGTTCTATTGCTATTCCTTCCTTCCTTCCTTCCTTCCTTCCTTCCTTCCTTCCTTCCTTCCTCCCTCCCTCCCTCCCTCCCTCCCTTGGTAGTGCAGTGGTTAGAATGCTGGATTTCAGGCTGACTCTGCCCACTGCCAGCAGTTTGATCCTGACCGGCTCAAGGTTGACTCAGCCTCCCATCCTTCCAAAGTGGGTAAAATGAAGTTCTTCTTGGATTCTTCTTAGGTTCTTCTTGGGTTCTTGTCAGGTTCTTCTTGGGTTCTTGTTAGGTCTCTTGGATTCTTATGAAGTTCTTCTTGGGTTCTCATTAGGTCTTCTTGGGTCCTTCTTAGTTTATGCAGAAATGTTCTACCTTCTTCTAAAATCACCTCAGCTCAAGGTTGACTCAGCCTTCCGTCCTTCCAAGGTGGGTGAAATGAGGACCCAGATTGTTGGGGTAGCAAGAGGCTGACTCTGTCAACTACTTAGAGAGGGCTGTCAAAGCACTGTGAAGCGGTATATAAGTCTAAGGGCTAAGTGCTACTGCTAAGTCCCATAGAATGTAACATTACTTTCTGGAGAGTAGGCAGGTGTCAGATAAGGCAGTAAAAGCCACGTTTTGGTCTTCTGGGATTTGAGAAGGAAGTGATTAAGTCAGTAACAATAGTGTTAAATCAGCCCCGAAGTCTAAAGTGTAATGTCAGAGCTTCGTGCTGTTAATACCTTTATTATGGGCTCAAATGTATTCATGATATTAAAGATCTCTCTCTCTCTCTCCCTCCCTCTCTCTCTCTTTCTCTCTCCTGCCCTGGTGTCACATTTTAGATATAGAGCAGATAAATGATACATCACCAGAAGAGATCTACAAAAACCATTAGTAACCGTGACATTTTGACGTCAGATTTTTAAAAATTCCTAAGTAATCTTTTTGATTTATGAAATGGTGTCCAGGTTCATCGAGAATGATCCCAGATTTATCACAGCCTGGTTAGAATTATTAATGATTTTCAATTTGTAAATCCAATGCCAGTATGTCCAAGAAGGCTGGAAAGAAATCAGAGGTAGCTTGACAAAAAGGAGGGGTTTTTTCCCCCTTCTTCTGTCTTTTTTTGTCAATTCATAGTGCGCGAGTCGGAGAGAAATAGAGAGATATTCTCTTCAAGTCTTAAGCAGAGCTTCCTCCTCTTCCCAGCCCAGCCTAAACCTTCATGCCAAAAACATCAAGCGCAAAAGCTTCTAAACCCATGTCTCAAAGGCACTTTAGATAGCAATAACAATAGCGCTTAGACTTATATACCGCTTCACAGTGCTTTTACAGCCCTCTCTAAGCGGTTTACAGAGTCAGCCTCTTGCCCACAACAATCTGGGTCCTCATTTGACCCACCTCGGAAGGACGGAAGGCTGAGTCAACCTTGAGCCGAGGTGATTTTAGAAGAAGGTAGAACATTTCTGCGTAAACTAAGAAGGACCCAAGAGACCTAACGAGAACCCAAGAAGAACTTCATAAGAACCCAAGAGACCTAACAAGAACCCAAGAAGAACCTGACAAGAACCCAAGAAGAACCTAAGAAGAATCCAAGAAGTACTTCATAAGAATCCAAGAAGTACCTAACAAGAACCCAGGAAGAACCTAAGAAGAACTCAAGAAGAA
Organism: Arizona elegans; assembly: GCA_022577455.1. Lineage (NCBI taxonomy): Eukaryota > Metazoa > Chordata > Lepidosauria > Squamata > Colubridae > Arizona > Arizona elegans. The sequence continues at coordinate 139,624 of JAKOOJ010000107.1, forward strand.
TTTCATAAGAACTCAAGTAGAACATAAGAAGAACCCAAGAAGAACGTAAGAAGAACCTACGAAGAACCCAAGAAGAACCTACGAAGAACCCAAGAAGAACTTCATAAGAACCCAAGAAGAACCTACGAAGAACCCAAGAAGAACCTGACAAGAACCAAAGAAGAACCTAAGAAGAACCTAAGAAGAACCCAAGAAGAACTTCATAAAAACTCAAGTAGAACCTAACAAGAACCCAAGAAGAACCTGAGAAGAACCCAGGGAGAACCTAAGAAGAACCTAAGAAGAATCCAAGAAGACTTCTGTTGGATCAGATCATCAATTATTATGTTAAAAATAATTTGACTTGATTTCCAAGTCAACTAGGCTAACTTGGGACTCAGAACATGTCTCCATTAACACCCGCCCGGTATCTCCCCATCTGACGTGACACAAACAACCTTCAGCATCCCAATTCACTGAGAAGGCATCCCAGGGAGGCACACCTCATGAAAAACAAACCGGAGAGGATAAAAAAAAAAAAAAAGACCCCTCATTTGCTTCTTTGAGATTCCTCCATTAATTGTCAAGTAAGACCAATAATTATGGACTTTCGTGAATGGGCTTTTTCCCAATGTTTCTAATCTATCATATTTGATCCATTATTCAAGCTCTATCAAACCAGAGCCGGCAAGGCGATTCTGGACATCTGTCACCAGGCTGTCAATATTAATGCTTTTCCAATTAAGCGGCATTATAATGGCAGCCTAACGAGGAACTATGACAGACCACTCTTACCACGCACAGGAAAAACCCTTGAAGATCTCCCTCCATTAATTTATGGCCAGCAGGGCCTATGAAATCAAAACCAGACAGCAAGGCGTGTTACATGTGGCCTACAGAGTCAGCCTCTCGCCCCCGCAACAATCTGGGTCCTCATTTTACCCACCTCGGAAGGACGGAAGGCTGAGTTGGCCTTGAGCCAAGGTGATTTTAGAAGAAGGTAGAACATTTCTGCGTAAACTAAGAAGGACCCAAGAGACTTAACGAGAACCCAAGAAGAACTTCATAAGAACCCAAGAAGACCTAACAAGAACCCAAGAAGAACCTGACAAGAATCCAAGAAGAACCTAAGAAGAACCCAAGAAGAACTTCATAAGAACCCAAGAAGACCTAACAAGAACCCAAGAAGAACCTGACAAGAATCCAAGAAGAACCTAAGAAGAACCCAAGAAGAACTTCATAAGAACCCAAGAAGACCTAACAAGAACCCAAGAAGAACCTGACAAGAACCCAAGAACAACTTAAGAAGAACCCAAGAAGAACCTAAGAAGAACCCAAGAACCATTCATAGGAAAAACCCTTGAAGATCTCCCTCCATAAATTTATGGCCAGCAGGGCCTATGAAATCAAAACCAGACAGCAAGGAGTGTTACAAGTGGCCGAATATTCCTTCTTTGCTATAGTTAAGCCCCCATCTTTCCCCAAAATTTACTACTCTCTGCTGACATAGTCACTTTCATGAGAATCCTTCAAGCTCTCTTCATCTGGAAGTTACCGATCTTGGTTGTTTTGTTTTGTTTTTAAATCACAACTCCAGACTTATGGGAAGAAGAAGAAAAAATAGATACTTAACTTGTGACAAGATAAGCCAAGATGATGCCAGATAGATCTTTAAGCCTGACCAGATCTCTGAAAGGATGTTTCGTTTGAAAAGGCTCAGCAAAATATTTCTTGGAGGTGCTTTATCTAAGTCCCATGGTGGGAGAGTGGGAGGCTCCGTTTGCTCTGGCCGAGCGAAATGGAGAAGAAGGGTGGCAGACTTGGCTTCCTTCCAAATGTCTTCTAAACACCTATGCTAGATGTCCATCCATCCATCCATCCATCCATCCATCCATCCATATCTATCTATCTATCTATCTATCTATCTATCTATCTATCTATCTATCATTTTATCTATCTATCTATCTATCTATCTATCTATCTATCTATCTATCTAATTTCTCTCTCTCTCTCTCTCTCTCTCCACGCACACATATACATGTATGATGTTGCCACTTATCCATAAAGCTTGACTCCAATGCCTCGAAAGGAATACCCCCTGAACCTGCAAAATCACCTTCCTAGTTTCCCCTGAAATAATGCGAATGGTTAAGAGCCTAATCCATTTTGCAGAGATATGCAGATTTATGTGACTCGCGCAGGGGGTGAAGAATGGAGAATTAATTCATTTAAAATATTGATATTCCCCCTTTTCTGGCTGATGATAAGCCCTCCAAGGCATGGGGGGAAAAGAAGTGAAAATTAATACATAATGGCTTATAATGAGGTTCTTGAAAAGGCTACGGCAATTTAGAAAGTTTCGGGAGTGTGGGGGAAGGTAGGAGAAGGAAGGATAGATAGTCACTTTGTCCCCGATTTGGTGATGTGACCAGATTGATATCTGTCCTTTGACATTTCAATGGTGGAATAATTTGGCAGCAAACCAGCTATGGACAAAGAATATCAGATGCTTCGATCCTTGGTAGTTGGACCATTGGTTGAATCTACAGAACTTGGTTCTTCTCAGCAGGGAAAAATGATGGAGGAAGGAGAAAAGAACCCAGCTGAGAAACTTCCTCCAGCTTTGGATGCTGCTACTTTGCTCAGGGGGGACGCAGTGGCTCAGTGGCTAAGATGCTGAGCTCGTCGATCGAAAGGGTCGGCAGTTCAGCGGTTCGAATCCCTAACGCCATGTAACGGGGTGAGCTCCCGTTTACTTGTCCCAGCTTCTTGCCAACCTAGCAGTTCGAAAGCAGGTAAAAAATGCAAGTAGAAAAATAGGGACCACCTTTGGTGGGAAGGGAACAGCGTTCCGTGCACCTTTGGCATTGAGTCATGCCGGCCACATGACTCAACGGAGACGTCTTCGGACAGAGCCTGCTCTTCGGCTTTGAAACGGAGACGAGCACTGACCCCTAGAGTCAGGAATGACTAGCACATGTGTGCGAGGGGAACCTTTAACTTTACCTTACTTTTCTCATGAAGTGGAGGACGCAACATTCTCCATTTTTCACCCCTTGCGCAGGTCACATAAAGCCACGGATCTGAGAGAGAAAGTGATCAAGTAATCAGCTAGCGTCATTTCGTCAGCGAGCAAGGAGCCGAGTTCTGGGAAAACGACAAGAGAGGATTGCCAAGGAACCACTTTTTATAATGAGGTTGAGACGAGAGGTCGGGTAGCAAGCCAAACATTGGAGGTGAAGGACTCGTATTGCTAGCTTAGAAAGGGATGCGTGGCCTGAACCGTTATTAACTCTTGGTCTCCATCAAGGGGCTTAATTATTTGCCCCCAATGCGTCATCAAACTAGTGGAAGCAACAGCCTCCCATGAATTCATGGAAGGCCACCAGAAGGCTAAACTGTTGTCCGGAACATCAGCTGTTTTAAGACCTGATGGAATGAAGATCAAATGCTATGAAGGAGTTACAGGAGCACTGAAGATCTTTCGATGAAGTTATTAAGAAGAGACAGGACAGCCATTTCTCCCGAATGATATAAAGATCTCCTGTCTTGTGCAGGGAGTTGGATTAGAAGATCTCCAAGGTTCCTTATTCTGGGGAGAGAGGGACAGGGAGAGGGAAAGAAAGAGAGAGAGAGGGAGGGAGGGAGGGATATGTGTGTGTGTGTGTGTGTGTGTGTGTGTGTGTGTATGTATGTGTCAGGTTTCGATGTCATCTCAAATAAATTGCACTCCCAAACAATTAACCTTTGCTGAAATATTCCATTTATTGAGTACGACAGATCTGGCCCTGACTTCGTCGTAGCCGATACTAACCCTCTGACCCCCAAACCCTTCCCTTTCCGTTCCCCAATTCTCATCTTCTCATTGGCCATCTTCCAAGTCAGTCTCCCCAGCTTCTGACCTCAACCCACAGGAATGTCCCCTCCCCCATCCCATCTCCTAGGGGATATTATCTACAGAGAAAATAAGTAGGTGAAAAGTCAAGCCTCGTCTCCTCCTTTTTATGGCAGCATCAGAATGCTGAAAGTATGTATGTATGTGTGTGTATATATGTGTGTGTGTGTGTGTGTGTGTGTGTGTGTGTGTGTGTCTTTTTTTCCTATTTCGTAGGGTTTTATGTGCATATTCTTTCTAGCCAGGTTTTACCTACTTGTGAATGAGATTTCACAGAACCAGGGCTGTAGAACAACTTAACATACGTAGGTAAAACCTGGCTAGAAAGAATATGCATACATACATACATACATACATACATACATACATATATATATATGCATATAGCCAGGTTTATATATATATATATATATAAACCTGGCTAAAAGAAAAACACACATAAAACCTACGAAAGAAAAAAGTAAGAATATATTGTATATATTTCTTCAGGCAAAATGTTGAGGGCAAAGCCGTCTGCAACAGCCTTCAGAAAAGACCCATCACCTTTCAGACTTCACAATCTTTTTCATGCATTATTACATCACATAAGGAGCTAATTGTCCATTTGCACTTTTCTTCATTTCTCTCTCTCTCCCCCCCCCTTCTTGTCCAGTTCCTCCCCATCACCCCCCTCGAATCCCCCTCCAACCTTTCTTTCTGTCTCCGCAAGACCGACAGGTCTGTTTCAGAAACTCTCTCTCTCTCTCTCTCTCTCTCTCTCTCTCTCTCTCTCTTTTTTTTTTTTTTTTTTGCAAATTGCTCCCACATTATACATTCCATTTAATCCCTTCCTTCTGACTGGCTATTTTCCTCCTTGAAAGCTTGAGTGTCAGGTACTTAGAAACAGCAATGGCACAGCTGGAGAGGAAAAAAAAAAAGGAGGGTGTTTTATTAGAAGAACTCCAGGCAGGCAACGCCTGCTGAACTAGAGATGAGGTTGGGGTACTACTACAATAATCAGTTAGCGAAGAGAATCGACATTGGGGAGCCCTGCTTTACAAACATTAATATTGCTGGCCTGGTCTTGCATCCTGGTCAACACCACGTTTTAGAACAGGCATTTATGGGGAATTTCTTCTCAAAGAGGGGCCCACTAACAAATATATTCTCTGGCATGTGGGGTGCTTGGTACCCTCTGAACTTGGTTGTTTTCTTGCAGACGTTTTATTACCAAACCAGGCAACATCATCGGTGCTGGAAGGAGGGAGGAGGAGGAGGAGGAGGAGAGGGAGGAGGAGGAGAGGGAGAGGGAGAGAAGGAGGAGGAGAAAAGAAGAAGAAGAAGATGAGGAGGAGGAGGAGGAGGAAAGAAGAAGAAGAAGAAGAAGAAGAAGAAGAAGAAGAAGAAGAAGAAGAAGAAGAGGAGGAGGAGGAGGAGGAGGAGGAGGAGGAGGAGGAGGAGGAGGAGGAGGAGGAGGAGGAGGAGGAGGAGGGGAAGGAAGAGAAGGAGAAGGAGAAGGAGAAGAAGTTGATCCATTCTTCTTTGTGTCAGCCTCTTAGAAGTTGGAAAAACTGCTGTCATGTCCTTCTTTTCGTTAAACTAGACCTACCCAATTCCTGCAACCGTTCTTCGTATGTTTTAGCCTCCAGTCCCCTAATCCTCTTTGTTGCTCTTCTCTGTCCTCTTTCCAGAATCTCAACATCTTTTTTTTAATATCGTGGTGACCAAAACTGGCTGCAAGTTTCCAAGTGCGGTCTTACTTTATAATGCCTCCATCAGACCCAGGTCCAAAGGCTGCCCCTTCTAATCCTCAAGGCTGGAGTCCACTCATCACCTCCTCCTCTTGCAAGTTGTCAACTGTCACCCCTCTTTCCTGAAAACGGCAACATGGGTTTGACCTGTTCTCCAAAGCCCTTGAAAGCTGGACAAAAAGCAATGGGTGGAAACTAACCAAGGAGAGAAGCAACCTTAGAACTAAGGAGGAATTTCCTGACAGGAAGGACAATTAACCAGTGAAACAACTTGCCTCCAGAATTTGTGGGTGCTCCAACACTGGAAGTTTTCAAGAAGAGATTGGACAACCATTTATCTGAGATGGTATAGCATTTCCTGCTTGAGCAGGAAGTTGGACTAGAAGACCTCCAAGATCCCTTCCAGCTCTATTATGATTGATTGATTGATTGATTGGATCTCTTTCTTGAGCAGAGGGGTTGGACTAGATTGATTGATTGACTGACTGATTGGTCTCTTTCTTGAGCAGGGGGTTGGACTAGAAGACCTCCAAGGTCCCTTCCAACTCTATCATGATTGATTGATTGATTGATTGATTAGGTCTCTTGCTTGAGCAGGGAGAAGACCTCCAAGGTCCCTTCCAACACTATCATGATTGATTGATTGATTAGGTCTCCTGCTTGAGCAGGGAGAAGACCTCCAAGGTCCCTTCCAACTCTATCATGATTGATTGATTGATTGATTGATTGATTGATTGATTGGGTCTCCTGCTTGAGCAGGGAGAAGACCTCCAAGGTCCCTTCCAACTCTATTATGATTGATTGATTGATTGACTGACTGACTGATTTGTCTTTTTCATGAGCAGGGGGTTGGACTAGAAGACCTCCAAGGTCCCTTCCAACTCTGTTATTCTGCACTGTGTACGTCCCGTTTTTCCTCTTTCTGTTGAAGCGGCTACACACCCCCATGGCACGGACAAAGAAACACACACACAGAGAGACACACACAGACACACAGACACAGACACACACACAACGCCACTCCAATTGAAGAGTAATGAACATCGACAATAATAACCTCTGCCAGCCCGGATGGCTTTGGTGAACTTCAGCAGACTCCAGATGAAATGAAACGTTGACAGAGAAAAATATATATTGGCATCTCTTGATCCTCAAATCACAGAGAAAATGGAAACCGCATTTCCGTATGATTCAGGCGCTCGGAAGGCATTCTTAATAAACAAAAGGAGACAGACACACGGCCCCCTTCCCCTCCCTCGCTGTCTTTCCTCGTCCTGATTTTTCTTCTTCAAGTCTGGTATTAGAAAGAGCGAAGGTGGGGAAGGAGGCAAAGAAAAACAAACAAACCAGAAGCTTCGAATGTAACTTAGGTATCGTAGAATCCTAGGGTCGGAAGGGGCCTTAGAGGTGGTCTACTCCAACCCCCGACCACCACCATTGCTCAAGTCAGGCGAGACCTTGCTAATGGAAGACACTTTGAAACGTGTGAAGGCGAAAAGAGGCAGGATTAGAGAACAAGTAACTACAACATATTGCATGAGAGAGAGGGGGGGGGAGGGAGAGAGAGAGGGAGGGAGAGAGAGAGGGAGAGAGAGACAGAGAAAGAGAGAGGGAGGGAGGGAGAGAGAGAGAGAGGGAGGGAGGGAGAGAGAGGGAGAGAGGGAGAGGGAGGGAGAGAGAGAGAGGGAGGGAGGGAGAGAGAGAGGGAGGGAGGGAGAGAGAGAGGGAGGGAGGGAGGGAGAGAGAGACAGAGACAGAGAGAGAGACAGAGAGAGTTTGGTCCAGTGATTAAGATGCTGGCTTAAAAATAAGGCGGCCGTGAGTTCTAGTCCTGCTTTAGGCACGAAAACCGGCTGGGGGGAACTGGAAAAAAGCTTCCCTCTTTCTCAGCAGACCCCACCTCACAGGGTTATTGTTGTTGTTGTGGGGAAAAGAGGAGGGGTATTATGTACGTTGGCTGCCTCAAGTTACTTATCAAGTAATGAAGGCAGGGTAAACATCTAACAAATAAATCAAGTTTGATGGAATGGCTGTCTGGGAAAAAATCCCACAGATATTACTATTAGTCTTCTCATCGTTCCCACCACCCATCTCCTCCCACTTATGACTGTAATGACTGTATGACTTGTTGCTGGTATCCTTATGATTTATATTGATATTGTTTCCTAGTATGATTTGATTGCTTATTTGTACCCTATGACTATCATTGAGTGTTGTACCTTATGATTCTTGACGAACGTCTCTTCTCTTTTTATGTACACTGAGAGCGTAGGCACCAAAGACAAATTCCTTGTGTGTGTCCAATCACACTTGGCCAATAAAGAATTCAATTCAATTCAATTCAATTCAATTCAATTTAATTTTCAGGAAATTTCTCCTTAATTCTAGGTTGCTTCTCTCCTTGATTAGTTTCCATCCGTTGCTTCTTGTCCTGCCTTCTGGTGCTTGGTTTGACGTCTAAACCCCTCCAGAGCCTCGAAGTGCCTTTCTATACGGGTAAGGAGAAACTTCGTCTATTCTTAGAAACGTCTTTCCTAAGCCTTCAAAAAGATTATTTTCATCTCCTTTGATCTTCCGCTGGCATTTCATGACATTTGCTTTTCCTCCCCTCCCCAACCTCCTGTCCGACCCACTTTTCTTCGGTTAGGGTATTTTTGTTAGACAGTAAGCTTAAAGACTGCATCTGTTTCCCATGCCGATTTGTAAAGTGGCCGTCATTGGGATAAAGAGAGAATTAGAAAAACGCTGACTCCGACTCGGATCAAGAGCCAGGCCAGACCGGATTCTGCTTTCCAGAAGTTTTGGAGAAACTTGCCTTACTTTGACATTTTTTTTCTCCCCTCCGCCGGGTAAGGTTTTCCAGTCTGGAAATTTGGACAAATAAATGATACTGGTAACCTCCGACGGGCAACGATTTGTTTAGCGGCCGTTTGAAGTTACTGGAAAAAGTGACTTACGACTGTTTTTCAGGCTGACAGCCGTTGCAGTATCACGTGATCAAAATTTGGATGCAGATTAGGAAGGATGGAAGGGACGGAGGGAGGAAATTTAGAGAGGAAGAGAGGGAAGGAGGAAGGAAAGAAGGAAAGAAGAGAGGGAGGGAGGGAGGGAGAAAGGAAGGGAGGGAGGGAGGATAGAAAGGAGGGAGGGAGGGGGGATGGAAGGAAGGGAGGGAGGAAGGAAATGTAGAGAGGGAAAGAGGGATGGAGAGAAGGAGAGACGAAGGAAGGAAAGAAGGGAGGGAGGAAGGGAGGGAGGATGGAAAGGAGGAAGGAAGGAAGGAAATTTAGAGAGGATGAGTAGGAGGGAGAGAGGGAGAGAGAGGAAGGGAGGGAGGATGGAAGGGAGGAAATTTAGAGGAAGGAAATTTAGAAAGGAAGAGAGGGAGGGAGAGAGGAAGAGGGGAAGGAAGAAAAGAAGAGAGGGAGGGAGGATGGAAAGGAGGAAGGGGGGAGGATGGAAGGGAGGAAGGAAGGAAGGAAAGTTAGAGAGGAAGAGTGGGAGGGAGAGAGGGAGGGAGGGAGAAAAGGAGAAAGAAGAAGGAAGGATGGATGGATGGATGGGAAGGAGGGAGGGTTGAAGTTAGGGAGGAAGGGAGGGAGGGAGGGAGGAAATTTAGAGAGGAAGAGAGGGAGGGAGAGAGGGAGGAATGAAGGAAAGAAGGGAGGGAGGGAGGGAAGGAAGGAAATAATGTGATATAATAGTTACAAAATTCCATATTAGGATGGAGGTCAATACACCATCCCCTTAACTTCTTTTCTGTAGAAAGTCTGTCCCAGTTTGTCTTCCCAAACTCCAACGTCTATTCCATTTTTTTTAATTAAAAAAAAACAACCCACCCTCCCCATTTTCCAAAGCCCTGCTCCTTGCAACCCCCCCGCCCCACTGGTTTCCTTCCGAGACCCATTCCTACGCGTCGGTTTCCTTCTTCAGAAACCTCTTTCGTTCAGTCTCCTCCGATGCTAATTTTGAAAGATTTATAATTAAAAAAATAAAATAATAAAATAAAACAAATCCCAGAAAGGTCAGTCTTAGGTAATAGCCTATTTGATAGAAGTCCAGGAAATAGTCTTTCGTGAAATCAAATCAGTGGGGTGGAGAGGGGGGGAGTGGTGGACGGTGGGGCCTTGTGTGCAGCCAACAACACACACAGAGTTGTGATGTTGTTGTTGTTATTATTATTATTATTATTATTATTATTATTATTATTATTATTATTATTTTTCCCAGCAAAGAAATACAAACCAGGCAGGAGCCTGGAATGGTGCCAAGTGTCTCTCCCCGTTGTGTCACAAGCACGCACAATTGTCGCTGGCCCTGCGTCTCACAACACAGCATTTCGACAGCTGTAAACCAGTGGTGGTCAGGCACATCCCCTCCAAAGGTTCATGGAAGCGCCGATTATTTCTTTGATCCAATTAACTTTGCAGAGTTTTTTCCCTTTTATCAATGATCCTTGGGCAAAGTTATTTTGCAAAGGGCCTGAACCCCCTCCATTTCCTCCTGCCTTCAAAGGAACACACACACACACACACACACACACACACACACACACACACAAAACCAGGGGATAAACACTATTAATCTTCTTCAATGTCTTTAAATACCCGCCTGCATTCGTCAAGGCAATCTTTTGATCACACAGGCAAGAGCTAACCCCTTCTGTCTTAGGAAGGAACTGATCGCCTTCTCTCTCTCTCTCTCTGTCCTCTCTTTTCTCTTCTCTCTGTCTTTCTCTCTCCCTCCCCCCTCTCTTTCTTTCTCTCTCTACTCTCTTCTCTTTTCTTCTCTCTCTCTCCCTCCCTCTTTCTTTCTTTCTCTCTTCTCTTTCTCTCTCTCTCCCTCTTTTCTCCTCCCTCCCTCACCCCTCTCTTTCTCTCTCCCTTCCCCCTCTCTCTTTCTTTCTTCTCTCTACTCTCTTCTCTTTTCTTCTCTCTCTCTCTCCCTCCCTCTCTCTTTCTTTTCTCTCTTCTCTCTTTCTCTCTCTCCTTCTTTCTCTCTGTCCCTCCTCTTTTCTCCTCCCTCCCTCCCCCTCTCTTTCTTTCTTCTCTCTCCCCCTCTCTTTCTCTCCCTCTCTCCTTTCTTCTCTCTTTCTCTCTCTCTCTTCTATCTTTCTCTCTGTCCCTCTCTCTCTGTCCCTCCTCTTTTCTCCTCCCTCCCTCACCCCTCTCTCTTTCTCTCTCCCTTCCCCCTCTTTCTTTCTTCTCTCTCTCCCTCTTTCTTTCTCTCCCTCTCTCTTTTCTTCTCTCTCTTTCTCTCTCTCTCCCTCCCCCTCTCTTTCTTTCTCTCTTTTCTCTTTTCTCTCTCTCTCCCTCCCCCTCTCTTTCTTTCTCTCTGTCTCTCTCCTCTCTTTTCTCTTCTGTCTCTCTCCCTCTCCCTCTCTCTCTCTTTCTCTCTCTCCCTCCATTCTTTTCTCCTCCCTCCCTCCCCCTCTCCCTCCCTCTTTCTCTCTTCCCCCCTCTTTCTTTCTCTCTTCTCTCTCTCCCCCTCTCTTTCTTTCTTTCTCTCTCCTCTTTTCTCCTCTCTTTTTCTCTCTCCCCCTTTCTTTCTCTCTCTCTTTTCTCTTCTCTCCCTTTCTCTCTCCCTCCCCCCCCTCTCTCCTCTCTCCTTCTCTCTCACAGTTTCTCACTGAAAGCTTCAATGACGTCTGTTGCAGGTGTTGTGAGTTTTAAGCGATTAAGACATAGTGAGAATGAGTTCCAGCTCAGTTCACCAACTCAGGATGATGGGAAATGAAGTCCACGTGCCTCGACGGCCCAAAACTGGGAAGAGTGCAGAGGTGGCTTTCAGTAGGTTCTGACCAGTTCTGGAGAACCGGTAGTGGAAATTTTGAGTAGTTCGGAGAACCGGTAGTAAAAGTTCTGACTGGCCCCGTTCCCAACTATTCTCTGCCTCCCAAGTCCCAGGTGATCAGGAAGAAATGAGGATTTTGCAGTAACCTTCCCCTGGAGTGGGGAGGGATTGGAGATTTTACAGTATCCTTCCCCTGGAGTGGGGTGGGAATGGAGATTTTACAGTATCCTTCCCCTGGAGTGGGGTGGGAATGGAGATTTTACAGTATCCTTCCCTTGCCACGCCCACCAAACCATGCCCACCCAAGCTATGCCACACCCACCAAGCCACATCCACAGAACCGGTGGTAAAAAAAATTGAAACCCACCACTGGAAGAGTGGTGGTCTTGATTCTCGCTCGATACCTCTAAATCGCCTTGGGCCGTCCATCCTTTCTCACTCTGTACCACCTCAGGAGATTGTTGCGCAGAACAAATCAGCTTGGGGAAAATTTGTCGGGCAGGAGAGTGAGGAGGAGAACTGGAAATGTTATCCTGGGCTCCAGAACGGGCATCTTTTCCTCCCTTTTGATGATAGAATAGATTCGAGATGCACTTTATTTTTTTTTTTTTAAAGAAGAAGTGTGGGAATCCGTCAAAGATTAGCTTCTTTTTTATTTTATTTCATTAACTTTAGTGCTTCTGTTCTGCGGACTGTGAAGGAAAAGACGACATTAGTTCTCGGCATGATTTGATCTATCCAATGCCACGCAGAGCACCGATATACTAGTTAAGAATAAACCCAGCAAGAGATTTTGCTCTCTGTGTGAATTGGAATAGTCACAAAGGAATTGTTGTTTTTCCCTCTGTCTTTTGTTTAATGCAAGGGGGGAAGGGGGGGAAATAAAGAGTGTGGCGTATTAGGGGAATCACCATCCGTTAAGGGGTCTCATCACAAGAAGGGATGGACTCTTTATGGTTGATTTTGTTCCCTTTAAAATAACCGTCGGATAACTTTCCTCCATCCATTCTTTTTTTTTTTTTTAATTTGATTTGTAGGCCGCCCTTCCTCCGGAGACTCAGGGCGGCTTACAATGCGTTAAGCAATAGCCTTCATCCTTTTGTATATTTATACAAAGTCAGCTTATTGCCCCCACAAACTGGGTCCTCAATTTACCTACCTTAGAAAGGATGGAAGGCTGAGTCAACCTTGAGCCTGGCGAGATTCGAACCTGCAGTAATTTAATTTCCAATTTAATTTCCAATTTATATATACCGCCCTTCTCCCTGGGGACTCAGGGCGGTGTACAGCCAAGATAAAAAACATAGAATACAAATATTAAAACATTTAAAATATATATATATAAATTTTGGCCCGAAAGTTAAGAATCACAGACTAATTAAAAGGCAGTAATTGCAGGCAGCTGGTCTTAATAACCAACTTAATAACAGGGTGCCTTAGACCACTGTACTACCAAGGCTCTTTAGGACGTTATCCTGGATTTGATTTATTCATGGGTAGGAAAATGGCCATGGATGCTTCTGGGAGGGCCGCTTGTCAGTTTCCAAATCTTGAATCTGAAATCTGAAATCATCTTACGTCTTAAATCTTTCTTACATCTTACACTTCACATCTCACACCAGTGATGGCAAACTTTTTCGGCACCAAATGCCCAAACCGGAACATATGTGCATGTGTGTGCATGTGGGTGGGCTGGAGCACCGGAAAACCAAAAACCAGCTGGCACACATGCCTATTTTTATTTTGGCTATTTCTTGGGCCATTTTCAGGCCATTTTTCAGGCTGTTTTCAGGCTGGTTTTTTGGGGTCATTTTAGGCCTGAAAAACAGCCCCAAAACGGCCCCAAAAAATGACCTGTTTTTTGGGCATTTTCAACGCATTTTTCAGGGTGTTTTTTTGGGCTGTTTTTGGACCTGAAAACGGCTCCAAAAATGGCATGAGAGTGCCAGAAACCAGAAAAGCAGCTGGCGACAGCGTACATGCCCACAGACAGGGCTCTGCTTGCCTCCTCTAGCATTCGTGGCATAGGTTTGCCATCACGGTCTTACACCTGAAATCCAAAATCTCAAGTCATCAACACAGCTCTCTCCAAGGTACCAAAAAATGCTGCCCTTCTAGGAATGACCATGAAAGCTTTTCTGGTTCCGATCGGTTCCTTTATGCCAACATCTTCCCGTCGTGTCTCTTCCTCTCCATCTGGAAATTCACACTTGGACGGCATTCTTCCAAAGTGCCACTTTTCTTCAAAACACCCCCTCCCGCCCCAGAGATATATTCCCCTTCCTCCGCCTCCCCCACCCCACTTTCCTCAAAACCTCCGTCTTCTTCTTCTTCCGCAGGTTTTGAAGGGAGCACCATTAATAGCTAATGTTCTCACCTCCAACAGCTGCAGGAGAAGGTGGAGAAAGGACCTTTGTTCCTACACGATCGGCCCCCAAATCTGTTCCAGAGCTTCTTTGACCATCCCTCCTGTCGGTTACATAACAAGAGGGACTAATTTATTGGTGGCGGCTGATAAAACAATAACAACAACAACAACAAACCCCATCCATAGCTACCAAAGGAAAGGACACATGCTTTACATGGGCAATTAAAGCAATTAATTTCAGGCGTGGAGTGGAGTTCTCCGCTTGGTAAAGAAAGACATCTGTCTAGAGATGTAATGGTGTGTGAGAATGACCTTGGGATGCTGGGAAAAGAAACACTACCAAGGGAACAGTGAGATAAGAGACAGCGTAGCCAGCAGTTGGAGAGGTTCTGACAATTTACGATAAAGTAGGATTAATTTATCTGGGCGTGTTTCTATCTGGTTTGCCCCCACAAGGCCGACATCAGTCTTGCAAGTCTAAAAATACATCATTTCCCCACCCACCAACCCACCCACGGTTCCGTTTACAGCTCAAGAAACTAGGGAGGGTCACTTCAGAGCCTCTTGCCCTGTCCATTATCTAGTTGTGGGTTATACTGCCTCTTATCTGATTGTTCTCGTATTGCTTGGCTCCGTCTCCCAAGGCCATACCATTACAAGAGATGGTTGCTTGATTTTAACTGTTTTTGATTTTAAAAGTTTTAATGGCCCAAGGTTTTGAGGGGCTGGGCCAATTTACAAGCTTCCTTGAAGATGTAAGGGTTTGGGTCGGCTTCCCAGGATGGGGCAAGCGGTACGGCTCTCACATACCATGGGAAATTGCCTGATTTCTGTCAAGCATGGGAAAATCAGGCGGTTCAAATGAACTATAAAAGCTGGTTGCAAGGTTTAAACTCTCTAAAAGAATTGAACTATTAATGGCCAAAGCAAAGAGGCCCTAGATAAGAGCCTACGAAATTCAAGGTGGGCTGGACCAGAGGTGAAATTCAAAAAAAAAATTTACTACCGGTTCTGTGGGCATTGTTTGATGGGCATGGTGTGGCTTGGTGGGCGTGGTGTGGCTTGGTGGGTATGGCAAGGGAAGGATACTGCAAAATCTCCATTCCCACCCCACTCCAGGGAAAGGGTACTGCAAAATCCCCACTCCTGGGGGAAAGATATTGCAAAATCCCCATTCCCACCCCACTCCAGGGGAAGGATACTGCAAAATCCCCATTCCCTTCCACTCCAGGGGAAGGATACTACAAAATCCCCATTCCCACCCCCCTCTGGGGCCAGCCAGAGGTGATATTTGCCGGTTCTCTGAATTATTCAAAATTTCTGTTACTAGTTCTCCAGAACCTGCTGGATTTCACCCCTGGACTGTACTTAGCTCTCTTCTGGGCACGAAGAGACTCATGGCTGATGACACGTTTGACCCCTCCTTCAGGTTCAGCTAGGCCATCTCCTACATAAAACCCAAAAATGACCAAGATAATTGAGAATTTCCAAAGACGTTCCTCTTGAAATCTTCCTCTGAACGCTAAAACATAACGAAGAACAGTTGCACGATTTGGGTATGTCTAGTCTTGCGAAAAGAAGGACTAGAGGTGATATAATAGCAGTCTTCCAATAGCCCATTAGCAATGGACAATCCTGGATAGGTTTCGCACCTCACACAGTGTCCGCTGTATAAAAGGGGCCCATAATCCTCCCCTCAGTGGGACTGCGGGAGTCCGACTTCAAACTGTAGATCACATCATGACCGGCGGTAAGCTGAGGACATATACCAGTCCAGTATCTGATTTTTTTTAAAAAAATATAAACAATGCTTGGTGGCGTAACAGATTAAAGTACTGTTAAGTAACACCAGCTGCCGGCAATTACTGCAAGCTTGAATCTCACCAGGCTCAAGGTTGACTCAGCCTTCCATCCTTTCGAGGTAGGTAAAATGAGGACCCGGATTGTGGGGGCAATAACTGACTTTGTATAAAAAAGAACACCGCTTAGGGAGGCCCCCGAAAGCCCTACTAAGCAGGTATATACAAAAAGTACGAAGGCTATTGCTTAACGCATTGTAAGCCGCCCTGAGTCTCCGGAGAAGGGCGGCATATAAATCGAACCAATAAATAAATGCTGCCCTTCAACGGCACTGGAAAAAGTGAAGGAAGGTCATAAAACGGAGCAAAAATTCCCCCGGCAAATTCCATGCTCAGCAAAACAGAAATTCTGAGTTCTTTGTGGCCGTAAGTCGAGGACTAACTATAATCCTATTGTTTAAATCAGAGGCGTTTTTCTGCTTTGCCATTAATACTTTCTATTACTTTACTAAATGGTTTCTATTTACCGAAAAGCCCCTCTTTTCTGACTGCTTAAAGCTGCATGTTGCGGGACGCTTCCATACGGAAATTCAAAATGTGATTAGCCATCGGCTAAGGCCCGATCTGATGCCAATTAAACAAATCGACACCACCGACAAAAATCATTAATATCTTTTCAAAACGTAGTATAGGAAAGAGAGAGAGAGGGGGAGAGGGAGGGAGGGGGGGAAAAAAAATAAAGGACCCAGAGTTCAACTCGTATTAAATGTGAAATGCAATTTTCTGCCGCCCTTGATTTATTACTTGGTGTTGCATTGTTCAAAGAAGCATGTTATATATTTCAATAGAGGAATTATTGTTTATTCATTAATATTTTAAAACTTGCTTATTGCTGGCTGCGGCTCCTGTTGCAGAGCGAAACTTATGATTTAAAACATGAATTAATAAACACATTTGAAAGTGTTAGACAATATCATAAGCACTCGTTTTTCATTTTACCGGGAGCATATTAAATTTTTTATAATTCCGCTGGTGCAACCCTATCCCTTCGCGGATCCCTTCCCCCCTTCCCCCTCCCGTTTCTGTACATTTAAAAAAGAAAAGGAAGAAAAAACGGTGGAAAAGGGGGAGTGGAGACCCGTAAATGACTAATTTCAGGTAAAGATGAGGCAAAAGTAATAATGGATGCTAGGAGGAAAAATCAGTCACTGTGTCGGTATAATGTGGCTTTGGTATATTTGCACTTTATATTATTCATTTGCAAGGAGGGGGGCAGAGAATGTGATTTTATTCATTTTTTTTAACTTAGCTACACCGTCTCTATTGTTCCTAGCCTCAGCTGTGGGCTTTCCGAAGTCTTCGGCTGCGACTGATCCCCGCCAGCATTTCACACGTGAAAGAAAGGGATGTTGGGGAACGATCCATAACCCCTTTGTTTAAGAGGCTAGTAGGAAGCCTCAGTTAGTTTCATGGTCCCTTTCTGAAGCCAAGCCCTCCTTTGTCCTCTTCTTCATCTGGCTTTTCCTTTGCGCGATGAAAAAAAGAGAGGCAGGTTCTGACAGGTTCTGGCGAACCGGTAGCGGAAATTTTGAGTAGTTCGGAGAACCGGCAAATGCCACCTCTGGCTGGCCCCAGAGTGGGGTGGGAATCGGGATTTTGCAGTATACTTCCCCTGGAGTATGGAGGGAATGGTCATTTTGTAGTATCCTTCCCCTGGAGTGGGGTAGGAATGGAGATTTTGTAGTATCCTTCCCTTGCCATGCCCACCAAGCCACGGCCACCAAGCCATGGCCACAGAACCGGTAGTAAAAAAAATTTGGATTTCACCACGGGGCAGGCCTGATTGTGCAACTAGCATACTTCCCTTCTCCTTCTTTCTTCTTAGTCCCTTTCCTTCCTTCCTTCCTCTCTCCATCCCTCCTTCCCTTTCTAAATTTCCTCCCTCCCTCCTCTCCTTCCTTCCTTCTTCCCTTCATTCGTCCTTCTCCTCCTCTTTCCTTCTTCCCTCTTCCTTCCTTCTCTTTTATCCCCTTCTCCTTCTTCCTCCTCTTCTTCTGCCTCCTCCTTTTCCCCCTCCTCCTTCCCTCTTCCCTCCTCCCTCCCTCCCTTCTTCTCCTCCTCTCCATAAACCCCTTTCTTTTCTAACATTGATGATGTTACCTAAGTGGATAATGAAATGTCTGCAAGAAAATGACCAAGCCAAGAGAACACCAAGGACTCCAGCTCTCTTCCTCTTTCTTTTCCTCTTCTTCCTCCTCTTTCTTTTCCTACTCCTCCTCCTCCTCCTCCCCACTCCTAGGGACATACGAGGACATTGGACTGAGAATTTTAATACAGGCTTGAAGCACTGTTTTCTTTTTTCAAGAAAACGCTCAACTTCCTCAGTCCCGCCATCACGAGTTACGATTATGACCAGAAGGCTCCACTACAGGCGTAACTCGAGGTCTACTCGTATTGAGGAGAAGAAGTCCTGAAGTATGTATTTGGAGGCGATTCGTAGAAACTTAGAGCAAAAGGTCCTTCTGGCGCGCAACATCAGAATATTGTTCCCAGGTAGAAGAATCTCTGAAAAGTTTTTCGAGAGGGAGATGGTCTTTTCCGTCACACCTGAGCCCCATGTTTTAAAACATCCCAGGGCCATTCATAACGCGTGAACAGATGAGTTTCTGCATATATGGGCACAAAACTTAATTAGGTTTCTCTCTCGCTAGCTTTGGAAGAGGCCCGAGTGTTTTATTTGTTGTTTTAGTTACGGGTGGTGTAAATTTTTTAAAGCTATTTCTCTTTGGGGAGGAATAAGACCAGGCAGCTTTGGAAATACATCAACGGGAAATTCAAAGAATCTCAGAATTTAGATTCCCTTTTTTTTGGGGGGGGGCGGTGAGAATCTGAGGAGGGAAAGAGACAAAAAGCTTGAAAAATATATCTTGCTTTGTTGGGATTGTTCTTCCGTCTTTTTATTTTTTTATTTTTTTTAAAAAAAATAAGGACTCCTGGTAGATTAATAAACAAACTTTTCATGGGTGAGTACTTGATCTTATAAACCGTGAATAATGTGGACTTTCTCTCCTGAATTAAAATAAAGCTGCGTTTTAACCGAAGGAGGGTTTGAAGGCTACGAGGCGAGATCAGGGAAGACGCCTTTTCAAATTTCAGATAGGATATAGGATAAGAGTATGAGAAGGGGACTTTGGAGGTCAAATGCAAGACTCTATGCCCCTCTGGACAAATGGGTGTCCAGTCTGTTCTTGAGTATCTTCAGTGATGGATCATCCACAATTTCTGGAGACCGTCCCATTGCTTAATTCTTCCGTCAGGAAATTCCTCCTTAATTCCAGGTTGCTTCTCTCTTTGATTAGTTTCCTCCCGTTGCTTCTTATCCTGCTTTTTTTTGAATTTTTGGAATACTACCTAGGAAGCATAAATATACATTAGAGTATCTTACTGCTCAAGATTACAGTAAGCATTATTCTAATTAATGGGAGCAAACAGTCGCAGTGCATCCATTTAGAAAACCAGGCATTGGCTGCTTCAAGGTCTTCCTGCTTATTCCTCCACTTTTTGTTTCCTTTTGGTTTTTTTGCTCAAGAGAACAGAGTTATGGATGGTACGATCAACGGAAGAAATGGTCCATGCTAGAGAAAGTCAATGGTCCATGATGGAAGAGACCCAACGCCTGGAGCCTCAAAGTCAACAGTAGACTAGCAACCAGTCTTCTAACTCATGTAAAAGTACAGGGAGCCCTTTGACTTACAATCGTTGATTTATGAGCCGTGGTGGCGCAGTGGTTAGAGTGCAGTACTGCAGGCTACTTCTGCTGACTGCTGGCTGCCTGCAATTTGGCAGTTCGAATCTCACCAGGCTCAAGGATGACTCAGCCTTCCATCCTTCCAAGGTGAATAAAATGAGGACTCAGATTGTTGGGGGCAAGAGGCTGACTCTGTAAACTCCTTAGAGAGGGCTGTAAAGCTCTGTAAATCGGTATATAAGTCTAAGTAGTGAAAGGAAGGAAGGAAGGAAGGAAGGAAGGAAGGAAGGAAGGAAGGAAGGAAGGATAAAAAGGGAAGGAAGGAAGGAAGGAAGGAAGGAAGGAAGGAAGGAAGGAAGGAAGGAAGGAGGTGCAGTAGTTAGAATACAATAACTCACTGCCCATTGCCAGCAGTTTGATCCTGATCGGCTCAGGATCTGCGAGTTCAAATCTCACCAGGCTCAAGGTTGACTCAGCCTTCCATCCTTCCAAGGTGGGTAAAATGAGGACCCAGATTTATTTATTTATTTATTGGTTCGATTTACATGCTGCCCTTCCCCGGAGACACAGGGCGGCTTACAATGTATTAAGCAATAGCCTTCATACTTTTTCTATATATACAGTACCTGCTTAGTAGGGCTTTTGCCCCCCCTCCCAAGCGGTGTTCTTTTTTATACAAAGTCAGCTTATTTGCCCCCACAATCCAGGTCCTCATTTTACCTACCTCGGAAGGATAGAAGGCTGAGTCAACCTTGAGCCTGGTGAGATTTGAACTCGCAGTAATTGCAAGCAGCTGGCAGCTAAGTGCTACTTAACAGCACTTTAGTCCGCTGCACCACCAAGGCTCAGATTGTTGAGGGCAAGAGGCTGACTCTGTAAACCGCTTAGAGAGGGCTGTAAAAGCACTGTAAAGCGGTATATAAGGGCTATTGCTATGCCTAGTATAAAACCCGGTCTTATTTTTGGAGAAACACGGTATGTGTTTGTTTGTTTGTTTTAAATCATTAGCTTCCTGCAGTCCTCACATTAATGGAAAACTGGACTGCAAAGCAAAGGAATGAAATCCACTTGTCCTTCCTGACAATATAGTAGGACTTCCCTCCTTTTTTTCTCATTAAGACTTTTTTTTTTTGGCCGCTCTTACTATCCTTCCTCCTTTAAGATCATTATTAAAAAAAAAGATGGTGCTGGAATCCGTCTCTATCTTGGAAGCTCTATTTGCCTGAAATTGTGTGTTTCCATTACTTAGCATTCATCAGGTTTTACTATTTTCCAGTTCTCTGTTTTTTTCCATCCTCAATCTTAATGGAGGGAGGAACAATTAAAATTTACGAGCTGGATGATGTCGGAAGGAAACTGGATTTCGTTTTCACCTCCGCCTGCTGTGGAACCGACAGCTCAGGGTGGCAAGTTGGTGCTTTAAAGGGCTTCATTTGTCTGATAATAAGACCAAATCCCTCACAAGGCTTGCTTAGAATGGATTTTCTGTGGAATGTCTGATTCATACAACAACTTGGCAGAGATGTAGGTTGGGTTGGGAGGAAGGAAAGCTTTGAGTTTACAGAGAGTAATCTCCTCATTAGAACGCAGAAGGTAAGATTATAAGGCTGGAAGTCACCTCGGAGGTGAAGGCTTTGGAAGCCATATTAACACCGGAAGCTTCCACGCTGCCAGCTTCTTGTGTGTGGGGAAAGTAGGAGGGGGGATTTAGTAGAGGGAATGTAGACAAAATAACATTCTTCTTTTCAAGGTCATTGCAGTCCTGCATCTGGAGAAAGAGTGGTCGGAGTGGTGTCTCGAGATGGGACGGATGACGATCGGACCATGTAATGGACTGATGGGTGCAAGGGATGGATTTGGGGGTTTTGATTTACTGAGAAAAAACCAGGAACTCTCAGATTCGGGTTTTCCCAGATGTGCCAGTATACCTACTCTAATAAGTGGAACTTTGAGAAAATGCTTGCCTCGGAGTTTTTAATTGGCGTTGGGTCGTTCTGGAACGCTGACAGGAGGTCTTCTAGTCCAACCGTCTGTTCAAGGCAGGAGCTGTATACCATTCCAGTCCAAAGGTAGTCCAGTATTTTTGAAGGCCTCCACCCACAACTTCTGAAGCACCCACAACTTCTGAAGGTCAACTCTTCCATTGATTAATTGTTCTTACGATCTGGAAATTTCTCCTCTAAGTTTTCGGTTGGATCTCTCTTTAATGAACTTTCACTCATCGCTTCCTTTTCCTGCCTTCAGATATTTTGGAGCAGCGGTCGTCAACTGGTGGTCCGTGGACCACTGGTGGTTCGGGAGAAAATTTTGGTGGTCCACAGAAAAATTATTTGCATTTTTTTATATTGTACTAAATCAGGGGTCCTCAAACTATGGCCCCTGGGCCAGATACGTGCAATGAATGTTTGTGTTGCTGCAGAGAGTCTCCCCCTTTGGGGTCTTTTTGTGTGGGTTGGAGGGGGGCAAAAATTCCAATTCGGAGTCTGCTTCAGCCTCCTGATGTGGGGCTTTGGGCGAAGGCTGGAGGGAAGCGCCGCGGGTGGCAAAGAGCCGGAGGGCCTCGTTCCAATGGGACTGCATCATGGCCTGGAACTGGCTGACCATCTCAGCCCGCTGAGCCTCCAGGCGCCAGTACCTGGCCTTGCACTCCTGCAGGTTTTCCCTCTGCTTGGAAAGCTTATGCTCCTAGTCCTCAGTGAGGTGCTTCTGCTGAGCCTCCTTCTCGGTCAGATCCAATTTGAACTGAGCTGTTGGCAACTCTTTCTCGTGGTGGCTGCTTTGCTCCAACAATTACTTCCTGTTGGGGCCCTAAGGAGCCCGGATGGGGAGGCGAGGAGTGGCTGGCAGGGGAGAGGCGAGTAGAGGCCGGCGTGGCGCCCCTCGACGCACGTGACACTGAGTTGGCCATTGAGTTGGCCATGCCCAGCCGATCATTAGTCAGATCATATTAGTGGTCCATGGGATTTAAAATTATGAATTTAGTGGTCCCTGAGGTCCGAAAGGTTGGGGGCACCTATTTTGGAGAACAAGTCATCCCTCTCTACTCTGTGAGAGCTCCTCAAGTACTGGAAGACAGTCATCATGTCCTCCCTAGTCCTTCTCTTCAAATAGGCTGGACATTCCTAGTTCCCTCAACCACACATCCTATGATTTAGCCTCCAGAAGATCCTTTACCATCACAGTTGTTCTTCTCTAGACTCTTTCTAGGATCTCAACATCTTTTTTTCTACGACCGAAGCCTGCCTACAAAGGAGAAAGAGAAGGGAGAGTCTAGGAAAACTCACAATGAAGTGTAGATAAATCTATTTCATGACAGAAAAACACATATAGCAACAGGCACCCAACGGTCCTTTTTATGTGCCCACAAATGAAATCATCTGGATTTGAGGTGGACCTTTTCTTGCAAGGGATGTTCTGGTGAATTTGGGCCACTTCGGACGTTGCCGTGGTGGCTTTTCAGAGATCACCTTTCTGTGACCCACAGGACACCATAGGAAATGACCCTTCCCAGGGGTGAGGCTCCACCTCTAAGTCCTCTTCCTGTTTTGATGTCCCATCTCTAAATAGCTAAGGGTTCAAGGTCTCAGGGTTTCCTTCAAGGACCGTTGCAGGAACAAGGACCTTCCTTTTGTTTGTCTCATTAATCAAGAGGCCGGCAAAGGATTGGCCAGGTCACCGAGTACAAGGAAGTCCACCTCAAAATAGCATGGCTTTCAGAATGATGGAGAGCTAACCGTCTCTTTATAGAGAGTCCTCGACTTACGACTACAGTTGAGCCCCCAATTTCTGTTGCTAAGTGAGGCTGTTAGGAAGAAGTGTGTTTTGTCCCGTTTTACCTACCTTCCTTCCTTCCTTCCTTCCTTCCTTCCTTCCTTCCTTCCTTCCTTCCTTCCTTCCTTTCCTTCCTTCCTTCCTTCCTTCCTTCTTCACAGAGCTGCGGTGGTGCAGTGATTGCAGTACAGCAGTACTACCTCTGCTGATCACCAGCTGCCAGAAGTTTGGCAGTTCAAATTTCACCAGGCTCAAGGTTGACTCAGCCTTCCGTCCTTCTGAGGTGGGTAAAATGAGGACCCAGATGGTTGGGGGGCAAGAGGCTGAATCTGTAAACCACTTAGGGAGGGCTGTAAAAGGACTGTGAAGTGGTATATAAGTCTAAGTGCTATTGCTATTGTT
The DNA here is from genome assembly GCA_022577455.1 of Arizona elegans. Classification (NCBI taxonomy): domain Eukaryota; kingdom Metazoa; phylum Chordata; class Lepidosauria; order Squamata; family Colubridae; genus Arizona; species Arizona elegans. Next base: position 163,109 of record JAKOOJ010000107.1, read on the forward strand.
CCTTCCTTCCTTCCTTCCTTCCTTCCTTCTTTCCTTCTTTCCTTCCTTCCTTTCCTTCCTTCCTTCCTTCCTTCCTTCCTTCCTTCCTTTGTGCAGTGGTTAGAATGCAGTATTGCAGGCTGACTCTGCCAACTACCAGCAGTTCAATTCTCACCAACTCAAGGTGGACTCAGCCTTCCATCCTTCCGAGGTCAGTAAAACGAGGACCAAGATTGTTGGGGGCAAGAGGCTGACTCTGTAAACTGTTTAGAGAGAACTGTAAAAGGACTGCGAAGTGGTATATAAGTCTAAGTGTGATTGCTATTCTCATTTCCTTCCTTCCTTCCTTCCTTCCTTCCTTCCTTCCTTCCTTCCTTCCTTCCTTCCTTCCTTCCTTCCTTCCTCTCTCTTCCTTCCACATGTCAAGGGAAAATGCTTTAGACTGAAATTTTAGATGGGAATTTTCGATACAGAAGGCCTTGGAGATGCTGAAGGAAGCCGAGCTCTAGGCATCCTTCTCCTAGGGAGCCTGTTTGACTGGGGTGAACACGCTGGGTCTGGGTTCTAGATTCTTTAGACCCTCATTTGGGTTCTGTTCAAACCTCTGAACAAATCCATTTGCGTCCTTCTTTTCAAGGAGAGGAGACATTATTGGAACAGAGCTCTCTCTCTTTTTTTTTAATGGAACCCCCAAGAGACGATAGAAGCAGAGTAGATGAAATTGAAAGGAGGGTAAACAACCCAAAATACATGCTGGATTAGACACCCACCATCATCACTACCACCTCCAACCCCATCAAAGAGCAGCAGCAACCAAGGTTTAATAGCAATTCACAGGTTCTTCAGGAAAGTTTTTTTGAAGCGTACTTACAATCAGCAACATATACTTGAAACCCATTTACTTTAGCAAACGTGGTTTATTGTCAGGGATGATGGGAGCTAGCTAGAAAGAGTTATGAACTTTGGAAGACTCCATAGCCCATCTACTTTAGCCAACGTGGCTTATTGTCAGGATGATGGGAGTTAGCCAGGGTCTTCTTGAACTTTGGAAGGCTCCATAACCAATCTACTTTAGCCAATGTGGCTTATTGTCAGGGATGATGGGAGCTAGCTAGAAGAGTTATGAACTTTGGGAGACTCCAAAGCCCATCTATTTTAGCCAATGTGACTCATTGTCAGGGATGATGGGAGCTAGCTAGAAGAGTTATGAACTTTGGGAGACTCCAAAGCCCATCTACTTTAGCCAACATGATTTATTGTCAGGGATGGTGGGAGCTAGCTAGGGCCCTCATGAACTTTGGAAGACTCCAAAGCCCATCTACTTTAGCCAATGTGACTCATTGTCAGGGATGATGGGAGCTAGCTAGAAGACTTATGAACTTTGGAAGACTCCAAAGCCCATCTACTTTAGCCAAGGTGGCTTATTGTCAGGGATGATGGGAGCTAGCTAAAAGAGTTATGAACTTTGGGAGACTCCAAAGCCCATCTACTTTAGCCAACATGATTTACTGTCAGGGATGGTGGGAGCTAGCTAGGGCTCTGATGAACGTTGGAAGACTCCAAAGCCCATCTACTTTAGCCAACATGGCTTATTGTCAGGATGATGGGAGTTAGCCAGGGTCTTTCTGAACTTCGGAAGACTCCATAACCCATCTACTTTAGCCAACATGATTTATTGTCAGGGATGGTGGGAGCTAGCTAGGGCCCTCGTGAACTTTGGAAGACTCCAAAGCCCATCTACTTTAGCCAACGTGGCTTATTGTCATTGATGATGGGAGCTAGCTAGAAGAGTTATGAACTTTGGAAGACTCCAAAGCCCATCTACCTTAGACAACATGGCTTGTCAGGATGATGGGAGTTAGCCAGGGTCTTCCTGAACTTTGGAAGACTCCAAAGCCCATCTACTTTAGCCAACATGGCTTATTGTCAGGATAATGGGAGCTAGCCAGGACTCTTCCTGAACTTTGGGAGACTCCAAAGCCCATCTACTTTAACCAACATGATTTATTGTCAGGGATGGCGGGGGCTAGCTAGGGCCCTGGCATTTATTCTTTGGCAGAATTTCCTGGCCCGCCTCCGTTTCTCCAGCCTGACCTTGATGGATAGCCAACTCCTTCATAAGGGGAGAAGAAATCCCATCCACGTTTGATCTCATGAAAGGAAAAAGTTTTATTCATGGTTCCAGACTACATAGAACTATCACAAGGGAAGACTTCAGTTCAGGGTGTAATCCAGTTAGAAAGTAACACCAAACGGTTTAATACAATTAGAATCACTGCCACTTTTTTTTTTTGCAATTCAGCCAATCAGGTTCAGAATCACATACTATATAAAAGAGGGGGGAAAAATTAAGAGAGAAAGAAGGAAAGAAAAAAAAAGAAAGAAAGAAAAATTAAACGGCACCCACCCACCCCTTTCCCTAATTATACAGGGTGAAATATATTGAATATCAAGAACGCGATCTCCTTTACAATCCATTATCGGCTTCAGTTTTTGTTTTTGTTTTCCTCTTCTTCTTTCTTCTTCTTTTTCTTTTGCGTGAATTAAGATCGTAACAGGATGAAAGAACATTCAAAATGTTTCTCCGTATTTACAAACAGTTTGACTGCTTAGCGTCGAAACTCAAAACTTCTATTTCAAAGCTTCAAAGGGTGTCCGAGTGTTTTTTTCTTTAATATATATATATATATATGTATATGTATATATATATTTATATTTATATATAGAATCAGGTTTTTTTTTTTTCTTTTTTCAAAAGTCATCAACGCAACCTGGAATTGTTTTTTTTTTTCCTTTTTTCCTTTTTTCCTTTTTTTTTTTTTAAAAAAAAAAGTTTTCTTTTTCCTTATTATTTAAAAGATTACAATGTACAGTTACATGGAGGAAAGAACTGAAAAGAGTTGGTTACAAGATGGTAAAAAATAAACGGTCGAAAAAATAAAGGAGGGAAGAGATTAAAGAGGAAGGGGGGGGAGAAAAAAAAAAAGAAAGTACAGCGTGAGTATTGTTTAGAGCAGGCTTCCTCAACCCAGCACCCTCTGGGTGTGTTGGACTACAATTCCCATCAGCCCCAGAAGACAGATATGGCTGACCAGTGATGGTGACGGCTGATTGGTCTACGACATCGTGAGAATCCCAGGTTGAAGGAAGGCTGGTTTAGAGGTAGTAGTGAGCACTCTAAGCTAAAGAATGATTCTATTGGTTCGCATGAGTTCGCATGAGGTAATAAAGCTGTGTTTTGATTGGTGAGATGTATAAATATTCTTTTTAGCTACACTATGTACAACACTCCGGAGAACAGTGCCCCCAATCGGCCAACATGAAGGAGCGGTGGCCAAAACCTCGGCGGATGCAACTCAACATGGACTTGGCAACCAGGTTTATATATATATATGTGTGTGTATAGATGTAGATATATATATATTTGCAAATGTCAAAAGCCAGTGTCTCCGCCTCGCACGGATTGTCTGTGCCGGATGACGCACCAGGAGGAGAAGAGGACTGTGCTATCATCGGTTGCGAAGGTTCAAAAGGAAGAAAACAACCCTCGGTGGAAAAGAGGGAGCCCCGACAAATATCAGCAGAAAAGCAAGGAAGCGTTGAGAAAAAAAAAACAAAAAAACACAGTTTCGCCCCGCTCTGAAAAACCGGGCACAACTAAAAGTTGGCCAACTCCTTTCCAATGGCGGTGGAAATTGGGTGGAGGGTGAAAGTCTCCCAGCTTTTCTCCCCACCCAGCCACTCACCCGTCACTAGCTCAGTCTGGTGCGGATAAAACTTGAGTTTATTCTTAAGGATAAAGTCTTCCGATGACTTCTTCAAGCCAAGAAGCCAATAACCAGAAGGCGGCCATCTTTTTAAGAATCCGCTGGAGATCAGGGCAACAAAACCATGCGCCATCTTGGCCCCTCAGCTGGATAAAGTGCTTGGTGGTTTATTTTTATTTTATTTTTTGTTTTCCTTAATATGGAGTGAGGGCGCGCCTCTCGGCGAGTTTGAAGTACAAAGGTTTAAAATCACACCTTCCGGAGAGGATGGGGTCTGTGAAAAAAAAGGGAGCCCAAATTTTGCAGTCCGACAAGGTGGTGCAGGAAAAAGAAAAAGGGTTCTCCATGATGGGCTGAGAAAAAATTTCTTTTGGGTTTTTTTTTCCCCCCCTCTTTTTTTCTTGTCTTTCCCTTCTGGGATGACGGACGAACGGAGAAGGCATCTCAGCGCATTGCGGGGCAAGGAAGAGAAGAGGGAATAGTGGGGTGGAGAGAGGAAGGACTTGTTGGGAGATTAGTTAGAGGTATCGGAGTGCACGCTTCCCGGCCCTTCTGTTGGAGAAGTCACAGAAGATGGAGTGGTCGCGTCCTGCCAGCCTCCATTTGCCTGGAGAAAGGAAGAAAGAAAGAAAGAAAGAAAGAAAAGAGAGTCAGGAGAACGGATGTGGCATCACTTGGGGAATCCTTGGCAATTCACAAGGAACTGGGGTATAGCTAGTTTAAGGGAAAAAAAGGACCAGGGATGACACGAAAGCATCTTCCAATATCTGAGGCGCTGCCACAAAGGGGCTCAACCTATTCTCAACGGATGGAAACTGATCAAGGAGAGGATCAACCTAGAACTAAGGAGGAATTTCCTGACAGTTGAGGACAATGAATCCGTGGAGTCAAAAGGAATCCAATCTTCTTGGAGCGTTTCACCAAAATTTTCTTCTCCTTAGGAATAAAACAAAGTTTGTGGGGTCCTCGGTGCTCTGAGCGGGGGTTGTTTTCTTGCAGACGTTTCATGACCCAACTAGATAACATCATCAGTGCTGGAAGAGAGTGGGACTTTCTGTTTATATACAGAAGCTCTGAGCTTGGTGGTTTTCTTGCAGGAGAGAGGGGGAAAAAATGGGAAAGGAAGGGAAGGGAAGGGAAGGGAAGGGAAGGGAAGGGAAGGGAAGGAAGGAAGGAAGGAAGGAAGGAAGGAAGGAAGGAAGGAAGGAAGGAAGGAAGGAAAAGCCTTATCAGAATAACTGCCAATTCTTGACCTTGCAAATGGATTTTGTAAAAGGAAGACAAGCGGTCAAGTTTTCTCTCCTGTCCTTTAAGATTGTTCCAGGCGGTCTGTCTCTCCCCCACTTCCCACCCACCCCCAATCTGATCCATGCCACTTCCCCTGCCCTGCTTGTCTCTTTCCTTTTGCTCTTTTTCTTTTCTTTTCCTTTCTTTCTTCCTCTCCCTTTCCTTTCCCTTCCTCCCTCTTCCTCTTTCTTTTCTTTTTTCTGTCTTCCTCGCCCTTTCCTTTCCCTCCCTCCCTCTTTTCTTTTTTCTTTCTTCCTCTCCATTTCCTTTCCTTTCCCTCCCTCCCTCCCACTTTCTTTTTCTTTCTCCTTTCTTCCTCTCCCTTTCCTTTCCTTTCCCTCCCTCCCTTCTTCTTTTTTTTCTTTCTTCCTCTCCATTTCCTTTCCCTCCCTCCCGCCCACTTTCTTTTTCTTTCTTTCTTCCTCTCCCTTTCATTTCCTTTCCCTCCCTCCCTCCTTCTTTTCTTTTTTTCTTCCTTCCTCTCCATTTCCTCTCCTTTCCCTCCCTCCCGCTTTCTTTTCTTTCTCCTTTCTTCCTCTCCCTCTCTTGTTCTTTTCTTTTTCTTTCTCCTTTCTGCCTTTCCCTTTCCCTCTCCCTTTCTTTTTTCTCTCTCTCCTTTTGTCCTCTCCCTCTCTTTTCTCCTTCCTTCCATCCATTCCAAGGAGATGTTAACCCCCTGGGCTGTGAGCTCTCCATCCATCCAGTCCTCCAGAAACTTGGCTTTTTATGGGCTCTCCTTTCCGAGCCACGAAGCAGAGGCAAAGAGAGCTGCGACCCACAGGAAATTAAATCCTAAATTTAAATTTAATTTCAGGAAGCCCTAAAAACATGGCTTTGTCAGCAGGCCTAAGGACCGCAAATGGAAATAGGAATCAGTCAAGTAGTTATAATTTCATTGTACTGTTGCTGCCACAGGGGGGTGGGGGGGTGGGTGGGAGGGTGTTGGGGTAGGTTTCCCCCCCCCCCCACTTTTGAACAGTTTTATTTTATGATGGATTTTTAAAACATTTTTACACGTTGTAAGCCAGCCGGAGTCACCTATGTGAAAGTTGCACGGCTCCAGAGTATAAATTTGTTTAATAAGTAAATAATAAAATAAACCGTGATTGTACAAGGATGGTGGGGCTGAGAAAACCAGACAGGGAAGGTAAAACGAGCATTTCAGGAAACAAACCGATGCATTTGGGGTGAACGAAACAGCAACTGGAATCTTAACGTGTCTCTCGACTGGCAAAAGTTTAAAATAAATCAGCGCGGGGTGTGTTTTTTTCTCTCTCTCTCTTTCCAATCAATTCAGATGTTCTTTTTCTTTTTTAAATTCCTCTCTGGTAGCGAAGAGCTGAGAGTGGAAAATATATATATCTATATATATCTATTGAGCCTAGAGATTCACGTCTAAAGATATTCCATCCGAAGTCAACATCGTAGCCTCTTTATCCAAATTTATAAACACGAAGGTACAATATTTTTACTCGGCTTGGCAGCCGGGAGAGAGAGAGATTGTCAGCTAGGGTTTCTTCAGCCTCCCCTCCTTTCCTTCCTTCCTTCCTTCCTTCCTTCCTTCCTTCCTTCCTTCCTTCCTTCCTTCCTTCCCTCCTTCCCTCCCTGCCCCAAATAAATTAATCCTTACACTGGTGGTTGGAGATTATGGAGTGTATAATATAGCGGTGCCTTATCAGACCTCATCAGCCAAGATGGAAATTCACATCCCCGCCAAAAAAAATAAATAAAAATAAAAATACAACAACCCCCAAAAACGCTGCTAGCTATCAACCGCTTTCATATTTTATCACGCTGATAAGGATATCGCAAATTCTCTGAAGCATTTCAAAACACTTAAATGCAAAGAGAGAGAGAGAGAGAAACGGCAACTAAACGGATTTTTATATGGTTTGTTGTGGGTGATTATGTGTTATTTATTTTTTTAAAAAACAACAACATAAAACTCAATCCCCAAAAAGAAAGATTTGACATTTCCAGTGGTGGGGAGGGAGTGTGGGGAAGGGGGAGGAGAAGGAGGAGAGGGGAGGAAAAAAAAAAGATTTGAGCGTTTAATGGGATTTTCCCCAACCTCCCTCTCCAGCGAATGTTTTCAATCCCTTTGAAAATCATTGATATTTGCTCCGCCGGCGAGTGGGAAGCTGGAAAGGAGGAAGACGAGGGAAGGGGGAAAATATTTCCGAATACTGCTCAGATGCAGAATTCTGCTGGAGATGCTACTCCATCCTGGCTCTTTGGAACTCTTATTTTCACATGCTACCCTGTCACTGATGGTGCTACCTAGTTGGGTCATGAAATGTCTACAAGAAAGCAAGCAAGCTCAGAGAGCATTAAGGACCTCACAGTTTTTCTTCCTCTTCCCTCTCCTTCTCCTCTCCTCCAACCACCTCTTCCTCCTCCTTCGCTCCATAAACCCCACTTCTTTTTAGCACTGATGATGTTAGCTAGTTGGGTCATGAAATGTCTGCAAGAAAACACACAAGCTCAGAGAGCATCAGGGACCTCACGGTTCTCCTCCTCCTCCTCCGCTTCCACAAACCCTTCCTTTTAGCACTGATGATGTTAGGTAGTTAGGTAATGAAATGTCAATCGTGCTCAGAGAGCCCCAAGGATCCCTCATTTCAACCCTAAACTACAAAACATTCTCCGGAAGGACCAGCATGACTTACAGCCATAATTCCAGTTTCAATTATAGTTGTAAGTTGAGAACTACCTGTAGCACAAGATACAGAATCGGTAGAATAAGCGTCTCTTGGGCTTTATACCTCAAAGTTGTATCCTCCTCCTCCTCCTCCTCCTCCTCCTCCTCCTCCTCCTCCTCCTCCTCCTCTATTTCCGTAATCAAATGGAATAATTCTAAGCATAGTAAATAACTTTAGTAACATCCAGAACGGTAACACGGCTTATACCGGTAGTCCTCGACTTATGACTCCAGTTAAGTCTATTGCTAAGCGAGACAGTTGTTAAGTGAGTTTTGCCTCGTTTTAAGACCTTTCTTGCCACCGTTGTTAAGTGAATCCCTGCAGGTGTTAAGTGAGTCACATGACTGTTAAGTGAATCTGGCTTCCCCATTGGCTTGGCTTGGTTTGAAGGAGGGGAGTGGTCCTTATTTGGTGACAACACGCAGAGAGCTATCGGCTTCAATGCTGAGTTTCATGGCGGTCCCTGATGGTGTTTTTTAAGGGACAAACCAGGGATGAAATTCAGCCGGTTCTATCCGAACTGGTAGCGGCGGCTGCGGGAGGCTCCGCCCACCCACGAGGACGTCATCACATCCCTTGACGTGACGATTTTCCGTCTCTGCGCATGCGTAAGAAGGCTTTGCGAATGCCCCCCCCCCCCGCGCCCGTCCGCACATTTGCGAACCGGTAGGGAAAGTAAGTGAATTTCACAAACGTCGCCTAGAATTTTTAGAATCAGGCAGCAAGGAAATCGCAATCGGTAAACAATCCACACAGAAGTGCCTTTTTCATGAGGCAATTGGAGTTTCTGGTTAGTTAGAAAGCCCAGTGGCTCTTGGAAAAGCTGAGGACAACCATGATCTGGATGACTGAGAATCTCCATAGGTGAAGGTAAAGGTTCCCCTCGTTCCTGACTCTAGGGGGCACTGCTCATCTCCGTTTCAAAGCCAAAGAACCAGACGTCTCCGTGGTCATGTGGCCGGCATGACTCAACGCCAAAGGTGCACGGAACGCTCTTACCTTCCCACCAAAGGTGGTCCCTATTTTTCTACTTGCATTTTTTATCTGCTTTTGAACTGCTAGGTTGGCAGAAGCTGGGGTAAGTCATGGGAGCTCATCCCGTCATGCGGCGCTAGGGATTCAAACCGCTGAACCGCCGACCTTTCGGTCGACAAGCTCGGCGTCTTAGCCGCTGAGCCACCGCGTCCCTTAGAGAATCTCCATAGACAACCTGCAAAGAATCAAAATTCAGCCTGTAGCTGGTCCTTCCGAAAAGGAAAATGATGGCCGGTAGTTTCCGATGCTACCATCATTTATTTTTTTTAACTAGAAAAGGAGATTTGTGTGTGTGTGTGTGAGAGAGAGATATATATTAATGCCTCTTGTGTGTTTGTGTGTGTTTAAAAACACAAAGCCTTTAATGGACCCGTCCTGACAGTAGCTCCTCCAACCCGCCACTCAGCCTCGTCTCCTTTTGCTTATCAATAATAAGGACAGATAACCTTTCTACCTCCAAAGTGACAGCTTTCCTCCCCCCCCCAACCCCCAAAATGGGGAGACAAGGACGGATTCATTACCGGCAACAGCGAAGAAGGACGAGCTGACCTCAGCTGCAGAAAAACCAGGCCAGAGAAATTTCTCCTGGGAGCTTTCTAAGGCAAGACGCAACCACCAAACTTTATTCTTCGGTTTCCCGTCCTTCGGATTGTTTTCCTACACAAGCGCTCTCGAGGTCACCAGTCATGTCCTTCTCCATCTCTAGGTTGAGGCCTCCATTTTCCCTGCCAGAAGATGCTCATTTCGGACCAGCTACCCTGTTTCCCCGAAAATAAGACATCCCCTGATAATAAGCCAAATCGGGCTTTTGAGCGCATGGCAATAAGGCCAAGCGCTTATTTCAGGGTTCAAAAATATATAAAACAGGATCTTATTTTTGAGGAAACATGGTATCTATCATATCTATCTACTGTCTCTATCTTCTATCTTCTATCTATCTCCCTCTCTCCCTCTCTCTCTCTCTCTCTCTCTCTCTCTCCTCTCTCTCTCTCTCTCTCTCTCTCTCTCTCTCTCCCTACTTATCTATCTGTCTGTCTGTCTGTCTGTCTCTCCTGTTTCCCCCAAAATAAGACATCCCCTGATAATAAGCCCAATCGGGCTTTTGAGCGCTTATTTCAGGGTTCAAAAAAAATATAAGGCAGGGTCTTATTTTCGGGGAAACATGGTATCTATCATATCTATCTATCTATCTATGTATTGTCTCTCTACTATCTATCTGTATCATCTATCTATCATCTATCTATCTATCTATCTATCTATCTATCTATCTATCTATCCTTCCCTTCTATCCTTCTGTCTGTCTGTCTGTCTATCTATCCAGCTATCTACTCTGTTTTCCCCAAAATAAGACATCCCCTGATAATAAGCCCAATCGCATGGCAATAAAGCCAAGGGTTTATTTCAGGGTTCAAGAAAATATAAGACAGGGTCTTATTTTTGGGGAAACATGGTATTTAAAATTAAAATTAAACTTGGAGGGGTTTAAATAACAGATCAAAAGAGAAGGAATGGATTAGCTCCGAAATGGGCTGGAAATTTCTCATCTTTTTATTATTATTATTTTCCCTTCCCCCTAACCTTTCTGGTTCAGTTTGATGGGGGGGGGGGGAAGAGAGAGAGAGACACTTTGTTTGAAGGAGAGAGAAAAATCCCCTGCTTATGTTAATGTCCCAGCAAAAATGCAGAGCTGTTTTTTTTTTTCCCCCTGTCCGTGGATCGAAAGACGCAAAGTGAAGGAGAAGGAGGGGAGAATTTGTCTCTGGACAAAGGAGGCCGGAGTGAGTGCGGAGATCCTGCATGATCTTTGGTCCAAGAGACTTCCGAGCTTCTGTGACATCCGGAATGACGGAGTTGGAAGGGACCTTGGAGGTCTTCTAGTCCACCCCCTGGCTTGAGCATAAGACCGTAAACCATTTCAGAATAAATGGCTGTCCGATCTCTTCTTAAAAGCCTCCAGTGATGGAGCATTCACAACTTCTGGTGGCAAATTGTTCCACTGATTAATTGTTCTCACTGTCAGGAAATTCCTCCTTAGTTCTAAGTTGCTTCTCTCCTTGATTAGTTTCCACCCATTGCTTCTTGTCCTGCCTTCTGGTGCTTTGGAAAATAAGTTGACTCCCTCTTCTTTGGGGCAGCCCCTGAGATATCGGAAGACTGCTATCATGTCTCCCCTAGTCCTTCTTTTCATCAAACTAGACATACCCAGTTCCTGCAACTGTTCTTCATATGTTTTAGCCTCCAGTCCCCTAATCCTCTTTGTTGCTCTTCTCTGCACTCTTTCTAGAGTCTCCACATCTTTTTTTACAATCAAGCTGCTTCTTCTCCCTCGCCCCCACCACCCCAAATTTGATTTCAACCCAACATTCATAAACAATGTTTATTGAAAGAGTCCAACAATCTCGCTGTTTTGGTGCCAGATCTTCAGAGCCACTGCCTCCCTGGTCAGAAGGAAGTGAGAATGTGGTGACTCAACCCACCCCTGGCCCAAAGGATGCCGCCCCACCGACGGAACTCACATTTAAATTATGTGGACTGTACAGTGAATTTCCTCCCAAACCGTCACTGTATCCTCCCGTCTGATTGATAACATGACGCAGGGTATCCACCTGCAGCAGAAAACACAAGGAAGGAGAATGTGTTGGCTTGCCCGCTAATGAACTTTCTTAACAATGCAGAGCTATTTTTGAGATGGAGAACGGAAAGGGGAAGAGTTGTGTCTTTCTCGCAAACCGTTCCTGGAGAAAGAATGACGGATGCCCACAGGACTAGAAGCTTCACTTGTCCCTTGTTTGGTTTTTTACTTAACAAACCACTCCAGCCGATCAGCATTGGCTAGCCAAGTTGTTGATAAGACTGAGTTTTGTGCAGCGTGTCGTTTTGACACATTCACAGCCCGGGTGAGTGTAAGTCGAAAAGGACAGGGAGGAGGAGGAGGAGATAGGAGCAAATAGTAGAGGAGGAGGAGAAGAAGAAGGAGGAGGAGGAGGAGGAGAAAATGATGATAGAGGAGGATGAAGAGAAGGAGGAGAAGGAGAAGGAGAAGAAGACTATGATGATAGAGGAGGATGAAGAGAAGGAGAAGGAGAAGGAGAAGGAGAAGGAGAAGGAGAAGGAGATGATGACTATGATGATAGAGGAGGATGAGGAGAAGGAGAAGGAGAAGAAGACTATGATGATAGAGAAGGAGGAGAAGGAGAAGGAGAAGGAGAAGGAGAAGGAGAAGGAGAAGGAGAAGAAGAAGAAGAAGAAGAAGAAGAAGAAGAAGAAGAAGAAGAAGAAGAAGAAGATGGTTTCTAGGGAAAACTGCTCTGCTTCGCCAGAACAAAAACCACACACCAACACAACAGCAGCAGAGGGCAAAGCCACAGCAAAACCAAATCAACAACAGCTTTCAGATCGACACCCAAACATACCGCGCGCCCAACCCGAGGCCACCAGGCCAAGCCAGAGCCGAACTGCATTCACAAAGTTTGTAAAACTTTCAAATGGGAGGCGGGGGAAGAACGGGGGAAGGCATCCAGCTTTTCCACCGGGACAAAAATCCGGTGCTCCGAAAGATCAAATGTCGGCTTTGGCCGTATGCCGAAGACCAAAAGCGTGCCGAATTGTGCGTGGAGGCGTGAACCGGTTGGATTTATTTTTTTTTCCTCCATAACCCCCGAGGTTGGAAGGTGAAATTTGCGGTTGGATTGTTCCTTGGTTCTCTTCCCCCTATATTTGCTTTTGTTTCATTTTTTTTTTTTTAAATCAAGCCCAAACCAGACCCTACCACCTATGCCCTAATTTAGCGGGGTGTCGGAATTTTTTTTTGTTTTTGTTTTTTTTTTTCATTTTTTGTTGTCTCCTACCTGTGATTGCACATTGGCTCCAACTTGAGACCCCTGGTAAGTCTCCCCATTCAGATTCTGTATGTTCATGAACATGTCCCCAGAATTAGGAAGGTTAAAAGAACCGGAAGTACCTGGAAAACGAAAGAGTTAGCGGAGCTGAATCAACGAGAGGGCAGCAAAGAACGCGGGCGTGCAGACCCCCTCCCTGAGACTTCCGAAAGGCATGGGGGTGAGGGGGCTGGGAATGCGGAGGAAGAGGAGAGGAGCCAAGGGAGGAAGCTAAAAAAAAAACAAACTGGTTGGGTTGAAGAACCAGGACCTACTCAAGCTATGGAGGGCCATTGGGGAGCTCCAAGTTGGCACGGAAAAGGGAGAAGCAGATGTCCCTGTTGTGGAGGAGGAGGAGGAGGAAGAGGAGTGGGAGTCAGGGTCAGCATCAAGGCAACCTGAGAGCTCCAAGGGGGAAGAAGGAATAGAGCTGGCAGAGAGAGAGAGAGAGAGAGAGAGAGAGAGAGAGAGAGAGAGAGAGAGAGAGAGAGAGAGAGAGAGAGAGAGAGAGAGAGAGAGAGAGAGAGAGAGAGAGAGAGAGAGAGAGAGAGAGAAGAGGAGGAGCCTGGGCCATACATCAGTCCTCAGATGGAGAGTTAACAGCCCCCAGGTTTGGAGGTGGCTGATGAGGAGGAGGAGGAACAGTTGGGTCCAGTGCCTGATGCACAGAAGGCAGAGGAGAGGAGAGCAGTGGAAATCTATGGGCCGGTCCTCGGGACGGAAAAGCCACGGCTGCTAGCGAAGCCCCACCCTACCTCTGGGGATAAAAGGCAGGGGGCGGAGATGAATAGATGTGGCAGATAACTATTCATCTCCTGGCTGAACAGACTTGTTAGCCTGCTGCGAGGGAGAAACTTTTTGCGGGGGCTGCTGGCGCTCCTAATAAAGGAACCGATCGATTGATTTCAGAGGGTTTGGGGAGCTGAGCCAGAGAATAGTCCCATTCTCTGGGCTTCAAACTCCCGGAGATGACGGCAAGTGGGCCGGGGGAGGGGGGAATACTTTTTTTGTCGTGGTGATGGTTTTACTGGGTTTGTTACCAAGAGAGTTCCCTTCCGAGACAGGGGAATGACAGCATCATCCTGGCTGCAGAGGACAAGAGTTCCAGGTCTGGCTATTTTTGAAGAAGGTCCATTGGAGGATTTACACCTCCGTTGGATGAACCCCTCACGAATTCCTCAGCACTCGGTTGCTCCCATCGATGAGGACACCCCTGGCTTGACTCTAGGTGGCCTAGGGAGAAGGGTAGCCTCCCTTGCCTTCCGGATCTGTCTTTTTTCTTTTCTTTTTTTTTTTTCCTTTTTTCCCCACCACCTCCTCCAAATGCCGTTTTTAAAAGAAAGGCAGAGACTTACCAGAGTTTGGTGTGGTGGGCGAACTGGTCTGGTTGTTTTGCACAGCAGCGGCTACGGCGTGAGCTGCCGTCACGGCTGTTTTGGCAGCGTAAAGGTTGGCTTCCTCTTGAAACTTCCCGATGTTTTTCTTGTACCTGATTCTCTTGTTGCCAAACCAGTTGGATACCTGGAAGGGGAGATGGAGGGGGAGGGGGAGGGAGAGAGGGAAAGGGGGGAGGGAGGAGAGAGTGAGAATAAAAGAAAGAGGAAAGGAAGGAAGGAAGGAAGGAAGGAAGGAAGGAAGGGAGGGAAGGGAAGAAGAGATGAAAGGGGAAAGGAAGGGAAGGGAAAGGAGAAAGAAAGGGAAGGGAAGAGAAGGGAAGGGAAGGAAAGGGAAGGCAAGGAAAGGAAAGGAAAGAAAAGGAAAGGAAAAGAGGAGAAGGAAAGGAAAGGAACGGAAAAAAGAAGGGAAGGAGGGAAGGAAGGAAGGAAGAAGGGGAAGGAAAGAACAGATGAAAGGGGAAGGGAAGGATGAAAGAGGAGAGGAGAGGAGAGAAGAGGAGAGGAGAGGAGAGGAGAGGAGAGGAGAGGAGAGGAGAGGAGAGGAAAGGAAAGGAAAGGAAAGGAAAGGAAAGGAAAGGAAAGGAAAGGAAAGGAAAGGAAAGGAAAGGAAAGGAAAGGAAAGGAAAGGAAAGGAAAGGAAAGAGAACACTGGGTTGAGTATGATTTGCTCAACATTTGTGGGCACCTGATTGGTCATATCCTGGCTCCAACTAGAGATATACTCCCGCTGGATGACCAGATGTCTTGATGTACCATGCCTGGATTTAATGCCCAGCCTGCTGCTTTCTTTTTCATATTTTTCTGAATGTTGGGCCAGCCTTCCTCCCATCTCCAGAAAAACCACAGAAACAAATAGACGCGACCTTCGCTGGCAACGGGAGAAGGCAGGAGGGACAGGGGGGGTGGGCTTCTGGAGGGTCACAGGGGTTCGGGAAAACCTCTAGCTAAGATTCTATGTGTCAGGTTTCGATGTCATCTCAAATAAATTGCACTCCCAAACAATTAATCTTTGCTGAAATATTCCATTTATTGAGTACGACAGATCTGGCCCCGACTTTGTCATAGCCGATACTAACCCTCTGACCCCCAAAACCTTCCCTTTCCATTCCCCAATTCTCATCTTCTCATTGGCCATCTTCCAAGTCAGTCTTCCCAGCTTCTGACCTCAGCCCACAGGAATGTCCCCCTCCCATCCTATCTCCTAGGGGATATTATCTACAGAGAAAATAAGTAGGTGAAAAGTCAAGCCTCATCTCCTCCTTTTTATGGCAGCATCAGAATGCTGACATCATGCAGTTCGGAGAACCCCCAAATCCCACTCCTGGCTGGCCCCGCCCACCCCACCACGCCCCTCCCAGGAGTCCCCACGCGGCCCGTTTTGGATGCAGGTAAGTGCAGGGCATGCAGGGAGGGTGAAAAACGGGCCTATCAGAAGTTCAGAAAGGCCAGAAACCGGCCCAGAGGGCCTCTGGAGCCTGGGGAGGCCATTTTCATCCTCCCGGAGGTTCAAAGAAAGCCTCCGGAGCCCGGGGAGAGCAAAAACACCCCCACCCCGCCATGGTGCAGGAGGCCAACTAGGCCACAACCACCATGGCCATGCCCACCCAGCAACTGGGCAGACCCCACCCCTGAAGAGGGAGCATAAAAAGGACCAAAAAAAAAAAAAAGAACTCCTCCAACCAGCAATTGTCTTTTCGGTGATGGGAGTAAAAACAACCTCGCATGGCCTGCAGATAAGACCTGCGTGTTTGCAAAAAAAAACAAAAGGGGGAAAAATAAAAATAAAACCCACAACCCACCAATCCTTATTTGGGCATCAATGCATGAAATGTTGCATGGTGGCCTCACTTGCCTGGCTGAGTCAACCTTGAGCCGCTCAGAATCAAACTGCTGGCGGTGGGCAGAGTTCGCCTGCAATAGCCCTTAGACTTATATACCACTTCATAGTGCTTTTACAGGCCGGTTTACAGAGTCAGCCTATGCCCCCCAACAATCTGGGTCCTCATTTGACCCACCTCGGAAGGAGGGAAGGCTGAGTCGGCCTTGAGCCTGGTGAGATTCGAACTGCCGAACTGCCGCTAGCAGTCAGCTGAAGTCGCCTGCAGTACTGCACTCTAACCACTGCGCCACCTCGGCTCTCTGTAGATCCGAAAGAGTTTGGCTTGGAAAGCCACTCTCTTGACCAGGCCATCAAATTACTCCAACTGAAACAAAGGCAGCCTCTGAGCCCCCTTATCGTCTTAAAAGCAAGCAGGAAAACCCTCGCTACCATCATCCTGGCCTTAGCTCTCCCCGAAATTAATGAAAACCCTCCGAGCTTCGAAGGCAATAAGCAAAGGTGCATCCTTTGGCCCGCCGAATTCCCAAGACGGCCCGCTGGAGTATTACATATATTGCACTTAATATTACCTTGTCAGTCAGGAAGCAATAAAGCATTAATGAAAGCTGGGCAAATAATTACTACGGACAATCCAATTATGGCTTTTATTAACAGTTTCATAATTGCAGAATCTCTATACGTCAAGCAGATTGTCTGTGGATATATAAGAAATCGGGGCGTTTATGCACACCTCCGGACCAATCCAGCAATGGCCATCACTAATAAAGGCTTGTTTAATTCACAGTAAAAAAAATTTTAATATCCCCGCAGCCTAGGGAAGGCAGATTTGCTCGACATCAGATTGTTTCCACCCTTCCAGTCTCCCTAGTTCTTAATCTTTAATATCAAGGCAATTAAAATTAATGGCCACTCATCCATAGCTACTGTGGGCAGTGTTGTCTTTGCTATCCATTGTTTGATGGGATTACCAAGAGGTTAAACTAACAAGCAAAGTTTAATTGGAAGCAATGAAAGGCACAGTGGATCGTACATTATGTTTAACCTGCGCGAGGCAACCCCAGGAATATCAAAGTCAGGGCTGCCGGCCTCCTCCCAGTTAAAAACTAAAACTAAAACTAAAACTAAGAATATAAAATAAAATAAAATAATAAAATAAAATAGTAAAATAAAATAAAATAAAATAAAAACAATACAATACAATACAATACAATACAATACAATACAATACAATACAATACAATACAATACAATACAATACAATAAATTGCAATGCAATGCAATGCAATGCAATGCAATGCAATGCAATACAATACAATACAATTGAGGACCCAGTTTGTGGGGGCGATAAACTGACTTTGTATAAATATACCGAAGTATGAAGGCTATTGCTTAACGTTGTAAGCTGCCCTGAGTCTCCGGAGAAGGGCGGCATATAAATCAAATTTAAAAAATAAATGAAAATTAAAAAAAAAAAAAATACAATGCAATGCAATGCAATAAAGTAAAGCCAAAACATCTACAGTAGTGTTTTTAATCCCAGCATCTCCTTCTAAGCAAGCCTTATTCCCTCGACTAAATTCAAAAGGCATCCGACAGAGTAGAGTATGGACGCCTTCCTGCTGTGCACGAGAAGGGGGGAAAAAACAACAATCCACACGGTCTGCAATTTAGGTGAGTCAACTATTATCAAAGCCAAGGTTCACTCCATCCTATAGTTCGTTCTTCTTCTGAACTGCCTCCGAACACACCTAGGCGTTGGCTGAAAGCAAAAGGATTTGAGAGCCACATTTAAAAAAAAAAGAAAAGAAAAATACCACCAAGCCACCGGTTTTCTCTTGAAAGCAAACAAATAAAATCTTTATGAATGTTGGATGTCTGGATACACGCGTGTGGCAGCTATGGAGCCCTCCAAATAAAACATTTGCTCTAAAACTGCCTCTAAATTTCACAAGATGGTCTTTTAAAGCCTCCTGAACACAAAGAACAGATCTTCCCTTCTCCTTTAAACGTTGTCTTGCAGGCAAACCACTTCAAGGGGGGTTCTTGTCCTTTGCAAACCTTTTCCAGGAACCTGGGTGTCCTTTGATGACAAAGAGCCGCCATTAAGCAACACCAAGCCTTAAACGAATTGCCGTCGCGAGCGGAAGAGTCGCAGATGGCTTTTGCCTTCCTTTCCAAGAAATATGAAGTAATGCAAAACGTTAACAGGCCTGGGCCGTGGCTTGCAGAAGTCAATAAAGAGGTCCGAAATCGAATCAAGTTCCTCTCCTTGACGGAGGCGCTGTTCAGACCCATCAGAGAAGGCATCGCTCTCGAGAAACGGGATTTGCAAAAAAAAAAAAAAAAAAAGGTCTTCGGGAAAGAGTTCCTGGAATCCCACCGCCACCACGCGGGGTCCCTTGACCCCTTTCCCTATGAAGAGGAGCTGGTGCTGAGTGCCAAGGCCGGCAGCTGTCCTACAGCTCAGGACGCCTGGACCTTTTCTCCAGCCAGATGTAGGACCTGCTACCTAGGGGCTGGGCTTCATAAATTTTAGCAATGGATTCTCTGCCTGGTTGCTGGCATGGGCGTGGCCTAGTCGGCCTCCTGCACCACGGCAGGGTACGTGGCATTTTTGCCCTCCCCGGGCTCCAGAGGTTTTCCTTGAGCCTCCGGGAGGGTGAAAACGGCCTCCTCAGCCTCTGGAGGCCCTCTGGAGGCCGGCCTTCCCGAACCTCCGGTAGGCCCATTTTTCACCCTCCCCAAGCCTCCGCGCACACCCTGCACTTAACTGCATCCAAAACGGGCCGCGTGGGGACTCCTGGGAGGGGGGGAGAGGAGGGGTGGGCGGGGCCAGCCAGGAGTGGGATTTGGGGGGTTCTCCGAACTGCACAGAATCTTAGGTAGAGGTTCTCCCGAACCCCTGCGACCATTGGCCAAGAATGCCGGGCTCTCTTGGTTTCTCGGCAATGACCAAGCTTTCGTCTCCTTCATGCATGTTAGAAGTTTTATTTGGGGGGGTAGGGGGTAGGATGAATAGATACATCTATGCAATGCCCCATTTTTCATTTAAACAAACTATCTGTGCATTCAAAAGCCCAGCCGACATCACTCTGCTCCCAGTCGCTGAAAGCCAATTAATTAATTGGGCTTAACTGTGTATTACATTTCAAAACAATACCCTCACACTGATTCATCACGTTAATTGCAATGCTAAATTTTCTAAAAGGCCATAAATTATTGTTAAATCGAAAAGACGCGCAACTTTGGGGAGAAGGACGCCAAAGCATTCTTGTTTGATCTTGGGATGGGAAGGAGATTGTACAATTGCCATTGTAATCGACTCGTAGAAAATGTAACCCCGATTTCATATATATATATATATATATGTATATATATTTGTTTTCTGAGGTTTTCGCGAGTGTTTGTATGTAGGTTAATCGGATTTTCTCCCACGTAAAATTGGAAGTGTCTTGGCGACGTTTCGACGAAGTCTCATTCGTCATCTTCAGGCTGGTGTTTTCAGCTTCGTGCTTCTAGGAGCAATTCGTCCTAGAAGCACGAAGCCAAAAACACCAGCCTGAAGATGACGAATGAGACTTTGTCGAAACGTCGCCAAGACACTTCCAATTTTACGCGGGAGAAAACCCGAATAACCAAAGATATCCGTAGCAGACGTCAGCACCAGAAAAATCAGAAGCCGGCAGGAATATCGAAAATCGGAGACAAAGAGCAGAAAAGATAGACTCTATTTTGGCCGTCAGTTCTCCGGGGTGGTGGGGAGCTGCCTGCTCACATTGCAAATAAGATTCTGATCTTGGTGGAGCATCGGCATCGTTCTTCTGGGTTTCTCTTCTTCTGCTGCGGTGTTCAAATTTCCGTGACCATAAGAGGAAGACGGGCAAGTCGCCGGAAAACCCAAGTTTTTTTTCTCCCACTCGCTTTCGCTCTAGCCACAAAGGAACAATGCTGGACAGGGTTCAAGTAGGCCACAGAGAATTCCTTCCTTCCTAGCACATAATTAGGCGATCCACATGAGTAGGCCTCCTTTACAAAGGCCAATCATATCATATGTGAGGCTGGCTTTTAAATTCTAATTAGCCGCTCTCTGGGCATGTTTCCCCCCCCCCCCACCCCATCCTCTATCAGCCAGAAGGCACGAGCGAAGGCAGAGCTTTTGCAGCATGAAGATGGGAATCGACCCGTCTTGGAGCTGCTTAGCTTGTCCAAGAGACGGCAACTCCCCACCGCCAAGTTCTTGGGCACGGGACAACCGAAAAACAATCATGGGTTCAAAATCCCCATTCCCACCCCACTCCAGGGGAAGGATACTGCAAAATCCCCATTCCCACCCCGCTCTGGGGCCAGCCAGAGGTAATATTTGCCAGTTCTCTGAACTACTCAAAATGTCCGCTACCGGTTCTCCAGAGTCTGCTGGATTTCACCCCTGGCTGGAAGGGAGCGGGGTTTGAAGGGAGGAGGAGAAGACTGTGGGGTCCTTGATGCCCTCTGAGCTGAGTTGGTTTCTTGCAGACATTTCATTACCCAACTAGGTAATGTCATCAGGGCTGGAAGGGAGTGGGATTTGCTCTCTGTTTACCTAGAGTAGCTTACCCTGTCGGTATTGGTGGGAGTCTTTTTGGTGGTTCCATGATTAGGCTCTCATTTACTATTTGATTGCTTTCTCTGAGAGCACCAAAGACCCCCAGCGTTCGAACCATCCGGCATAAACATCTCTCTCCTGTAGGGTCTGGACTGGCATTTCCACAGACTTTGAACCTTCAAGGTACTTCAACTGCTGGGTTTACTTGGTGGGACTGGTCAACAGTGGCTTGTCACCTGAGGAGCATTTCACCCAAGAAAGGACCACTGAGGAAGCTTCTGAAGGCCCCTCAGGAGTCAAGGAACCACGAAAGAAACTCTCTGCTGCTCATCCCATTGGCCAAGAGGAGAGAGGGACGGTTATCACTACTACAACAAGGAGCAGAACAACGCAGGAAGGGCAATTTTAATTTCAGAAATGGCAACAGTTTTCACAAGGGGAACCTACCTATCGCTAAATGTCTTCTCTCTCTCTCTCTCTCTCTCTCTCTCTCTCTCTCTCTCTCTCTCTCTCACACACACACACACACACACACACACACACACACACACACACACACGAAGGAGTCAAGGTTTACCTGCGATACTGTGATGCTGCATTTCTTTGCCAGCTCTTCTTTGGCTTCTTCGCTGGGGTAGGGGTTGCTGAGGTGCGAGTAAAAATACTCATTCAGGATTTCTGTGGCTTGTTTACTGAAGTTGCGCCTTTTTCGCCTAAGAGCAGAGCAGAGGAGGGGAGAGGAGAGGAGAGGGAAGGGGAGAGGGGAAAAGAGGGAGGGAGAAAAGAGTGGGAGAGGGAAAGAGGGGGAGAAGGAGAGGAAGAGGGGGAGAAGGAAAGGGTGAGGGGAAAAAGGCGGAGAGGGAGAGGGAGGGAGGGGGGAAGAAGGAAGGAAGGAAGGATAAAAAGGAACGAAGGAAGAAAGGATAAAAAGGAAGAAAGGAGGGAGGGAGGGAGGGAAGGAAGGAAGATGGAAGAATAAAAGGAAAGAAGAAAGATGGAAGGATAAAAGGAAGGAAGGAAGATGGAAGGATAAAAGGAAAGGAAGGAAGGAAGGAAGATGGAAGGATAAAAGGAAGGAAGATGGAAGGATAAAAGGAAGGAAAGAAAGGAAGGAAGGATAAAAAGGAAGAGAGAGAGAGAAATCCCACAGGTGAGACAATGACAACATCAGGGGCAACCAGGGGCAGTCTTAACAGGAACGATTTGGGGTGGCTACTAAAATTGAGGCTTTTTCCTGCTGGCTGGGAAATTTTGGGAGTTGAAGTCCACAAGTCTTAAAAGTTGCCAAGTTCGGAGAGCCTTCTTCTAGAAGCACCAGGAAAAAAAAAATGACCTGGGAAGTGGACCTTCGGAAAATGAGGTTGAAGCAGGCAACCTGAGAAACAAGGCTTTTGAGGTCTGCCATGATGGTAGAAGGGACGCGGTGGCTCAGTGGCTAAGGTGCTGAGCTTGTTGATCGAAAGGTCGGCAGTTCAGCGGTTCGAGTCCCTAGTGCCTCATAAGGAGGTGAGCTCCCGTGACTTGTCCCAGCTTCTGCCAACCTAGCAGTTCGAAAGCACGTAAAAAATGCAAGTAGAAAAATAGGAACCACCTTTGGTGGGAAGTTAAGAGCGTTCCGTGCGCCTTTGGCATTGAGTCATGCCGGCCACATGACCACGGAGACGTCTTCGGACAGCGCTGGCTCTCTGGCTTTGAAACAGAGATGAGCACTGCCCCATAGAGCCGGGAACGACTGGCACAAATGTGCGAGAGGAATTTTTACCTTTTACGATGGTAGAACAAATGAGCTTCTCAAACTTCGCTTTGCTTGCGAAGAGCTAGCAGAAACAATCCTTCCTGATCTACCACAGCCCCCTCCCCCCTCCCCAAGAGATCTACTGGATCTACCCACCTGGCATCAAGGAACCGGGACCTCAAGATCATGACCGCTTCGCAAGTGCTTTGCTTGAGCTGCATCTGGATGGAGCTGAACTTCCGATGGATGATCCCAACCATCCTCTCGATCTCTTTGGGGGAAATGGGCCGCGTTCGGCTCTGCTCTCGCAGGAGATTCATCACGTGGGTGGTGAATTCATTGCACGCCTGCAAGGGGAGGGGACGGGGGAGAGGAGAGAATGAGGAGGGATGCTTCGGGCAAACCCACAACATGTTTACTCCAAGTTTCTGAAAACACAACGGATGTCCTCCAACGATCAGCAGTCAACCATGATTAGGGGACTGGAGACTAAAACGTACGATGAACGGTTGCAGGAACTGGGCATGGCTAGTCTAGTGAAGAGAAGGACCAGGGGAGACATGAGAGCATCTTCCAATATTTGAGGGGCTGCCACAGAGAGGAGGAAGGAGGCCAAGCTATTTTCCAAGGCACCTGAAGGCCAAACAAGGAACAATGGATGGAAACCGAACAAGGAGAGATTCAGCCTAGAAATAAGGAGGAGTTTTCTGACAGTGAGAACAATCAACCCATGGAACAGAAGTTGCCTTCGGAAGTTGTGGGAGCTTCATCCCTGGAAGCTTTCAAGAAGAGACTGGACTGCCACCTGTCAGAAATGGTGTAGAGTCTTCTGCTTGGATGGGGGGTTGGATTAGATGACCTACAAAGTATCTTCCAACTTTGTTAATCTGTAAGGGATATTGAGACTCTAGAAAGAGTGCAGAGAAGAGCAACCAAGAGGATTAGGGAACTGGAGACTAAAACGTACAATGAACGGTTGCAGGAACTGGGCATGGCTGGTCTAGTGAAGAGAAGGATCAGGGGAGACATGATAGCCATCTTCCAATACTTGAGGGGCTGCCACAGAGAGGAGGAAGGGGCTCAAGCTATTTTCCAAAGCACCTGAAGGCCAGACAAGGAACAATAGATGGAAACTGACCAAGGAGAGACTCAACCTAGAAATGAGGAGAAATTTTCTGACAGGGAGAGCAATCAACCCATGGAATAGAAGTTGTGGGAGCTTCATCACTTGAGACTTTCAAGAAGAGATTGGACTGCCATTTGTCAGAAATGGTGTAGGGTCTCCTGCTTGGGCAGGGGGGGTTGGACTAGATGACCTACCAGGACCCTTCCAACCCATCTGTTAATCCGTATTGGCTTCACACAATGTTCTACGTCACAGGCCCTGCTAATGTCAACCCTGAAGCTGACCTGGCCGAAGCTATTTTGAAGCTTCAGCGTTGCCGCAATGGAGCTGAGGGATAAGGAAGAGGGGAAATAGAAATAGGTGGGGTTTTGTAGCCAAAACAAGATACTTTCTCCTGGGAACCAAGGACATTCCCACAGGTGGCCGGAGAGACGTGGAGTGAAGTTTATCAGGAAAACCGGACGGCACCTTAATTGGACCATGGGACTGATTGTTCGGGGAAGGAGGGAAAAATAGTTTCTCTTTTTAACTGGGGGAAAACCGCGGGGATATTCAGAGTCGGTTTTCACCAGCTTGTGCCAATATGACATATCCAATAAAATTATTCGTTGAGGAATCCACCTGCCTCGGAGATCTGTTTGCTATGAATGTATTACTTGGAACCCGGACAGTATTACTTGAAACCCACAACAGGCTTACTCGACAAATGTCTCGCTTAGCGACAGAAACGTTGGGCTCAACCGTGGCCGTAAGTCGAGGACGAGCTGTACGGGTGCAAATCTTGATGAGCGGTTTGGCAGCAGGGCCCCCGTCTTGCTTTCTGCGGGGATTTCGAAAAGCTCACCTCTACAGCCGCCCCTTCATCCGTGGTTAATCTGAACGGCTCATTTGTGGAGGGTGCACTTAGCTCATTACTCTAAGTAAAATTCGTTAAGTATTTACATTTAGATAATTAAAAAAAACCAGGGGAAATCTTAACACGGTGGTTACTAACACCCAAGGTTTTTTCCCCTTGGGAGCAATCAAAGGGACTTTTAAATTCCTGTGTCATCCCAGAGACAAGACCCTAGAAAGATTTGGCTGGAACGCTACTCTCAACCAGCCTCAGGTCCCCAAGACGAGGCTACACAGAATGAGGTGGAAGGGACCTTGGAGGTCTTCTAGTCCAACCCCCTGCTCAAACAGGAAACCTATCCCATCCCAGAGAAATGGTTATCCAGTCTCTTCTTAAAAACTCCCAGTGTTGGAGCATTCACAACTTCTGGAGGCAAGGAGTTCCACTGATTAATTGTTCCAACTGTCAGGAAATTTCTCCTTAGTTCTAGGTTGCTTCTCTCCTTGATTAGTTTCCACCCGTTGCTTCTTGTCCTGCCTTCAGGGGCTTTGGAGAATAGCTTGACTCCCTCTTCTTCGTGGCAGGGTTACAGTTAGGATAAATGTCACCTCCACCCCTGCTGCGGGATGGCTCCCCAAGAATTATTTGCAAGGATGCACAAGCAGAAGTGGACCTAAAATCAGATGCTTTAAGGCAGCTGGAAGTCACAGGATAACTATTTCCCCGCTGCAGTTTTAGCATGATAAATTGCCTGTTGGGTCCGGTCTGTGTTTTATTTTATTTTATTTTTTTTCCTTCTGCTATGAAAAAAATAAAATAAATAACAACCCTCCCTTCCCCTCCACTCCTCCCTTAAACTCCTAGTTTTGGGGGGGGGTTTCCCCTTCCTTGCTCCCCCCCCCCCCACACACCCTCCCACTCCTTTCAGAAAGAAGGAATCCGGGCGTCGTGCAGCTCCCCAGTTATCCTGAGACTTTCGAGATGCTTACAAATACTTTTGCCCAGAGCACCAAAAAAAAAAAAATGTATTTCAATGTAATTATAGAAGATAGCTTTCAATATGTCATCTCTATTATAGCGGCTGTAAATTATGAAGGGAAGGATTTTTCTCCTGGCGCTGGGAAAGTGATGGCAAGACACACTTTCCTGAAAAATCTGCTTCGTCCCTTCCTCCCTTCCTCTTCCCCCACCACATTCCCCCTCCCACACACATACACCTGCTGCTTTAAAATGCACCCCTGAAACTGGCAACCAATGTCAAAATCAAACTCCAGGCAGGGGGCAGAGGGTTGGGGAGGAGGAGGAGGCTGAAGCCACCATAAAGACAGCGCCAGGCTCTTTTGCTCCTGGGTTCAAAAAGGAAGCCGCGGCAAGAGAAAAGCAGCAAGACGTCAGCCCAAGCGTCCTTGCAGCTGACCCAGATAGCTAAAAACGTCAGGTAAGGTTTTCTTGTCTGCCACTATGTAGGTCATGCACACGGCAGGATCCGTAGGGCTCCGGGAAGGTGGTTAGCCATCACTGTGCTAGAAGAACCTCAGTGTGTCTTTCTTGGGTTTTGGAGGCTGACTTCAAACAAGAGAACCACCACCACCCATGTAACCAGGTGGCAAGCGCTAACCTGCTCATATTTCTCCAGCTCGGTGTGGTAGATCTGTCTGATCTGCGTCAATTTGGCTCGGTAATCTGAGTGTTCAATAGAATTATCAGAAGTTCCGCCTGAAGCCGCCGCTGCCGCTGCAGCCGCCGCCGATCCGCCGCCTTTCTCGGGACCTGAGACGCCTTCCGCGAGAAGCATATTGTCCAACCTCATGAGCTGCGGATCTGGGGGGTCTTCCTCTTGCGCCCCTCGGATGCTGAGACCTTGGGAGAAGGAAAGAAAAAGGAGACCTCCATTAGCTCCGCATGAAGTGTCCGTATTTCCCGTGTTCATCCCATCAGTTCTTGAATCCCCTAGAGCAGAAAGTGTGGCTGGGAACTCTCCTTTTTCTTTTAATCAATTTATTATTATTATTATTATTATTATTATTAATAATAATAATAATAATAATAATAATAATAATAATAATAATAATTTGGGCATATCATCGTGTGAGTGGCGCGATGCTTGAGTATTTCAATACATATAAACAGATTCCTAATCGTTGCATTCCCATTTTCCTTACTTCACGTTATTTACTCCTACCTTTTATGCAAAATCTTGATGTTCATATAAATATTAACTAGCGTGCAATGACATCTAAACCGATGTGCTTTTGCATCCGTATAGTCTTCCGTTATAGTTTCAATAGTATAACCCTCATGAAATAAACCCCCCAAAAACGAAATTGTCCATCTGTTTTCTTTTCTCCTGTACACCGTATTTCACCCATTTTTACAACATCCCTCTCCTTTCCTCTTCTTTCTCTTCCCTCTCTTCTCTCCTTCCCTCTCCTTCCCTTTCTCCTTCTCCTGACCCCTCTCTATTTCCCCTCTCTCTTCTTTTCCGCTTTCTCTTCCCTCTCTTCTCCTTCTCCTGTCCCCTCTCTGTTTCCCCTCTCTCTTCTTCTCCGCTTTCTCTTCCCTCTCTTCTCTCCTCCCCTCTCCTTCCCTTTCTCCTTCTCCTGACCCCTCTCTATTTCCCCTCTCTTCTTCTCCGCTTTCTCTTCCCTCTCTTCTCTCCTTCCCTCTCCTTCCCTTTCTCCTTCTCCTGACCTCTCTCTATTTCCCCTCTCTTCTTCTCCGCTTTCTCTTCCCTCTCCTCTCTCCTTCCCTCTCCTTCCCTTTCTCCTTCTCCTGACCCCTCTCTATTTCCCCTCTCTCTTCTTCTCCGCTTTCTCTTCCCTCTCTTCTCTCCTTCCCTCTCCTTCCCTTTCTCCTTCTCCTGACCTCTCTCTATTTCCCCTCTCTTCTTCTCCGCTTTCTCTTCCCTCTCTTCTCTCCTTCCCTCTCCTTCCCTTTCTCCTTCTCCTGACCTCTCTCTATTTCCCCTCTCTCTTCTTCTCCGCTTTCTCTTTCCTCTCTTCTCTCCTTCCCTCTCCTTCCCTTTCTCCTTCTCCTGACCTCTCTCTATTTCCCCTCTCTTCTTCTCCGCTTTCTCTTTCCTCTCTTCTCTCCTTCCCTCTCCTTCCCTTTCTCCTTCTCCTGACCTCTCTCTATTTCCCCTCTCTTCTTCTCCGCTTTCTCTTTCCTCTCTTCTCTCCTTCCCTCTCCTTCCCTTTCTCCTTCTCCTGCCCCCTCTCTATTTCCCCTCTCTCTTCTTCTCCGCTTTCTTCCCTCTCTTCTCTCCTTCTCTCCTTTCCTTTCTCCTTCTCCTGTCCCCTCTCTATTTCCCCTCTCTCTCTTCCCTCCGCTTTCTCTTTCCTCTCTTCTCTCCTTCCCTCTCCTTCCCTTTCTCCTTCTCCTGACCTCTCTCTATTTCCCCTCTCTCTTCTTCTCCGCTTTCTCTTCCCTCTCTTCTCTCCTTCCCTTTCTCCTTCTCCTGTCCCCTCTCTATTTCCTCTCTCTCTTCTTCTCTGCTTCTGAACTCTCTCCTTTTTTGGAGGGGGTGGGGAATTTTTTCATCCCAGTTAATTCCGGACCTGTGC
Source organism: Arizona elegans (assembly GCA_022577455.1). Lineage (NCBI taxonomy): Eukaryota > Metazoa > Chordata > Lepidosauria > Squamata > Colubridae > Arizona > Arizona elegans. Next base: position 190,835 of record JAKOOJ010000107.1, read on the forward strand.
TCGGCGACTCCCTTGCACCTGTACAAACCCAGAATTTCAGGGCTCTAAGCATATGGTTCGGTGGCAGTAGCATCTGTTTGTTACCAGGTAACCCCCTCCCCTTCCCTGTTCCTCCCTCCCCCCCCTCTCTCTCCCCCTCCCCAGAAGAAATGAAAAGCTTTGGCTGCCCAGGAGAAGCTCCCCGAGTTATGCCTTGTCAGCAGTCCCATCTGAATGCCGCAGATCAAGGCTGACAATTTGTACGTTTAATCGGGTTGAGGTGGGCGGGCTGCCAAGATGTTTCTCCACACACCCACAATACACAACGTTGAGATTATAATTACCGATGTTAAGGAGGAGAAAAAGGCAAGGCCTCGCTGTACGGCAACCTCATTCCCACTCCCCACCCTCCAAAAAAGGATCCGCTGTAATTAACCTCTTTCGGTAGGCTTTCAAAAGCAAACTGTCCTGGCCGATTCCTTGGGTGGGGAGAAGACCCCCCCCCCCCAACCACCACCACCCCGAGCTTGTGTGTTGATACTTTCTTTTCTGGCATCAATGGGTGTCCATATCGAACCAAATACAGGTTCCTGGCTGGGAACGGCCAACTTTTCAACATCCACAATTGCAATAGCGCGTAGCTTCGCAGTGCTTTTACAGCCCTCTCTAAGCCTCTTGCCCGCCAACAATCTGGGTCTTTGTTTTACCGACCTCAGAAGGATGGAAGGCTGAGGGAGGGAGGGAGGAAAGAAGGAATGGAGGGGGGGGTAGGAAGGAAGGAGGGAGGGAGGGAGGGAGGAAAGAAGGAATGGAGGGGGGGGTAGGAAGGAAGGAGGGAGGGAGGGAGGGAGGGAGGAGGAGCAATAGCACTTAGACTTATATACTGCTTCGCAGTGCTTTTACAGCCCTCTCTAAGCGCTTTACAGAGTCAGCCTCTTGCCCGCCAACAATCTGGGTCCTTGTTTTACCGACCTTGGAAGGATGGAAGACTGAGGGAGGAAGGGAGGGAGGAAAGAAGGAATGGAGGGGGGGGAAGGAAGGAGGGAGGGAGGGAGGGAGGGAGGAAGGAGGAGCAATAGCACTTAGACTTATATACCGCTTCGCAGTGCTTTTACAGCCTTCTCTAAGCGCTTTACAGAGTCAGGCTCTTGCCCGCCAACAATCTGGGTCCTTGTTTTACCGACCTTGGAAGGATGGAAGACTGAGGGAGGGAGGGAGGAAAGAAGGAATGGAGGGGGGGGAAGGAAGGAGGGAGGGAGGGAGGGAGGGAGGGAGGAGGAGCAATAGCACTTAGACTTATATACCACTTCGCAGTGCTTTTACAGCCCTCTCTAAGCGGTTTACAGAGTCAGCCTCTTGCCCCCCCCCCAACAATCTGGGTCCTTGTTTTACCGACCTTGGAAGGATGGAAGGGAGGGAGGGAGAGAGAAAGGAAGGAAGGGAGGGAGGGAGGAAAGGCAGGAGGAAGGAAAGAAGGAAGGAGGGAAGGAAGGAAGGAAGGAAGCAATAGCAATAGCACTTAGACTTATATACCGCTTCGCAGTGCTTTCCAGCCCTCTCTAAGCAGTTTACAGGGTCAGCCTCGTTCAAACTCAAAATCTCCTTGAGCTTTCCAAAATTCCTTCTTTACCACCAAGGCAGGCATTCCGACACCTTTTCCCTGACCCGCTGTGCAGATTCTCGCTTCTTCCTTGATCCTTGCCGAGGTCAAGAAAGTTAGTCTTAAATCCCAGATTAAAGGCATCAGAGAAGCCGACGCCTTTCTCTCCATCCTGGGCCACTGAGTTGAACCTAGTTTTATTATTTCTTCATGACTTCAACAACACACGCTAGAATCTTAATCTGGACGCAAATTACCGAAGACGCATCAATAGAGGCGGTGTTTTTGCACGCCAACTTCCCTTTCGTAGGCACGACCAAAGTCCTTTGTAAATTTAAGCACCCATACTAGGCGCCTTCTCGACATATAAGCTCACCCCGCTGCTTATTGTTTGTCTGTTTTTATTCCCCAGTATATCAACCTACAGCTTTATTACTCTTTAGTTCGGTGACCTTTGAGAGCTTCCCGATATTAGAGATATAGCATGGACTTCACCGGGCGCAACCATCTATCACTTCCACCATAACGGGAGAACTACTAATAATACTGGCAATGCAAGGACTCCATCTAGATTGTTACGTGTCAGCCTAGAAGGGGGGGAATGATTCCAGGTTGGAAACAAAAGGCTGCTTAGAGACTGATGCTATTTTTGGAGGGTCTTTGAGAGAAGATGTTGCTTTCAACCCCCTTTTCCGTGGGGGTCGTCGGGGCTCTCTGAACCTGGGTGGTTTCCTTGTAGACATCTCATTACCCAAATAGGTAACGTCATCAGCGCTAGTGAGGGTGGCTTGCTCCCTGTTTATATATGGCAGTTCTGAGCCATTTGGTGGTTTTCTTGCAAGCGTTTCATTACTAGGTCACGTCATCCGTGCTAGTGTGATCTGCTCCCTGTTTATATTCAGCAGCTCACGCGGCAACCAGCACCCAGACACTAAATTCCAGATAAGCAGGGATTAATGCTAGACAAACGAGGTAGGTAACGTTGTAGGTGCTGGCAGGGAGTAGGGCTTTGTTCCCTGTTTATATAAAGACGCTTGCCCTGTCACTGTTGGCGGACGTGTGGGTAGTTCCTTGATTAGGTTATCGTTTTCTGCTTGATTGTTTGTCCGGTGTTAATCCCTGCTTATCTAAATATTGGGTGCAGGGTGAGCTACTGAATAATAAAACAGGGAGTAAGTCAGTGATGGGTTTCAATTTTTTTTACTACCGGTTCTGTGGGCGTGGCTTGGTGGGCGTGGCTTGGTGGGCCTGGCAGGGGAAGGATACTGTAAAATATCCATTCCCTCCCCACTCCAGGGGAAGAATACAGCAAAATCCCCATTTCTTCCTGATCAGCTGGGACTTGGGAGACAGAGAATAGATGGGGGCGGGGCCAGTCAGAATTTTTACTACCGGTTCTCCGAACTACTCAAAATTTCCACTACCAGTTCAGCAGAACCTGCTGAAACCCATCTCTGGAATAAGTCCCACGGACTAACAGCAACATCCAAGTTCAGAGAGCACCAAGGACCCAACAGTCTTCCTATCACTCCTCCTCCTCCTCCTCTTCCTCCTCTTCCACTCCGCAAATCCCACTTCCTTCTAGCACTGATGATGTTACCTAGTTGGGTAATGAAAGGTCTGTAAGGAAATAACCATCCTCCTCCTCCTCCCTTCTAGCACAGATAGGTGTTTCCCAGTTTGGTAATGAAACATCTGCAAGAAAACCCCTCTCCCCCCCAGCTACAAATATTATCTTCTATCCACGTTCCTTTTCCGCTGGAGAAGTCTTTTCAACAGCCCCTTTTTGGGCGCTGTCCAGCAGGTGAGGTACCTGCTCGCTGGCTCCCAATTTCTGTCTACCATTTATTTCCGTACGGGTAAGATCCCGACAAATCGCATCAAGAACAGAGCCCTCCCCCCACATTTGTTTCGCCACGAACCCGCCTTTGTTATAAAAACCAGAGAGTTTTAGCCTATCTTTCCGTGGATCCTAATTAGCTGCCTTTCAATCCGCCGCACACCTGCCTCCGTAGATAACACGGCATTCAGAGGCCAATAAATAAATTGCAGGTCAAAATTATTACAAAGCCTCCCCTTCGGATTCAAGCCTTCCCCTTTGCCACACGAAAGGCCCCCCCACCTCTCCCCGATACCAAAAGCACCCTCAAATCCCACTCAAAAAAAAAAAAAAACCCACACCGGTTTGATTACAGGGGCCGTTGGAGTTTAATAATCTGACTGTAATTCAGGCATTTTCAACAGCTCATTAAGGGTTCATTAATATATGGGCCAGCTTTTGAATTATAAATAAGCAGATTAGAAACCCGCGGTGTTGGAATTGTACGGCTAGGTATGCTGGCTAACGGAATAATGTCGCGGCAGCTACAATGAAAGGGCCTGCCCCAGAGAGCTCTCGCCACGATAAAAAGACAAAGCTTTTTTTTTTCCCCCAGCCTTATTTATTAATTCAGTTCCACGTTTCACCTTGAAAAGAGGGTATGCTGGGGTTTTGTTAACCGAGGCTTTAAGTCCGATGTTTTCAAAACATGCCCGTCACAAAGAAACACTGAGCCATAATAGGCAAAGGTTTAGGCGTCAGTAAAGAAAGAGTGATGGCGAGGAAGCCGCCAACGCTCAACCGACCAACTTCCAAGAGAACGCTTCCACAAAAAAGAAAAATCCAAAATGTTTCATCTCATTCCTGAGAATTAAAGGTAAAGGTTCCCCTCGCACATATGTGCCAGTTGTTCCCGACTCTAGGGTGCGGTGCTCATCTCCGTTTCAAAGCCGAAGAGCCAGCGCTGTCCGAAGACGTCTCCGTGATCATGTGGCCGGCATGACTCAACGCCAAAGGCGCACGGAACGCTGTTCCCTTCCCACCAAAGGTGGTCCCTATTTTTCTACTTGCATTTTTTACTTGCTTTCAAACTGCTAGGTTGGCAGAAGCTGGGACAAGTCACGGGAGCTCGCCCAGTTACGCGGCACTAAGGATTTGAACCGCTGAACTGCCGACCTTTCGATCGACAAGCTCAGCGTCTTAGCCACTGAGCCACTGTGTCCCCTGTCCTGAGAATTAGGAAAGGAAAAAAAAAAGAAATAAGCAATTTGGACGCTTGGCAAATAACGTATATTTATGATGGCAAGGCGAGAAGGGCATGTTAAGTCGTTGGAAGCAATGTCCCATCGCCAACTGCCCAAATCTTCTACTCAGCTGGTAAGACGTCAGTTAGTATGGTACTACAGGAGAAAATATAGAAACTGAAGCACTAAGAGAAGAAAAGGAAGGATCTCCTTCTCCTCTCTTTCTCCTCCTCTTTCTCCTTCTCCTCCTTCTCCATATCTTCTTTCTGCTCCTCCTCCTTCTCATATCTTCCTTCTTCTCATTCTTCTCCATACCTTCCTTCTCCACCTCCTTCTCTTCCTCCTTGTCTTCCTTCTCCTTCTCTTTCTCCTTCTCCTTCTACTCAGTTTATCACCTTCTCCTCCTCCTCCTCCTCCATATCTTCCTTCTCCTCCTCTTCCTCTTTCTCCATATCTTCCTTCTCTTCCTCCTTGTCCTCCTTGTCCTTCTCTTTCTCCTTCTACTCATTATCTTCTCCTTCTCCTCCTCCTCCTTCTCCATATCTTCCTTCTCCTCCTCTTCCTCCTTCCCCGTATCTTCTTTCTCTTCCTCCTTGTCCTCCTTCACTTTCTCCTTCTACTCATTGTCTATCTTCTCCTTCTCCTCCTCCTCCATATCCTCCTCTTCCTCCTTCTCCATATCTTCCTTCGCTTCCTCCTTGTCCTCTCTCTCTCCTCCATGTCTTCCTTCTCCTCTTCCTTTTCTTCTTCCTCCTCTTCTTCCTCCACCTCCACCAAATACACAACTCAAGCATCCGCTGTTCAACTTGTACAAATCATAAACTTCAGCTCTACCCCCAAGCCATCTTATCTCCTATCCTAACTGGCGAATGCCACGGGGCAGGAAAGTTGCAAAACCCAACACCTCCGTGCCAAAATCGGAAGCACTATGCCTTTCCTCTTGCGTTTCTCGCTGCGGCTTCTCTCCTTGAGTTTTAATAATTTTTTTGGGTGGGGACATGGAGGAGGAGCAGGAGGGTTACAAGACAATCGTCTGCCCTGTTGCACTGCACGGCATTGAATGCTTAGCAGCGACAACAGAGACCGAAAGCTATCTCCATGCCGTGGAAATGCGAAGGCTCCGTTAGATATCGGGCATCTCCCTTCTTGACCACATCACAAATGATACCATTCGATAACATTTTGGTGTGGCACTGATTCTAGAGACGATGAGAGAAGGCCGGCGGCACCTGCCACTAAGGCCAAGACTATACCGTTCCGGATAAATGGCTGTCCAGTCTCTTCTGTCCTGGAGGCAAGTTATTCCACTCATTAATTGTTCTCACTGTCAGGAAATTCCTCCTTAGTTGTAGGTTGCTTCTCTCCTTGATTAGTTTCCATCCATTGCTTCTTTTCCTGCCTTCAGGTGCTTTGGAGAATACCTTGACTCCCTCTCTTCTTTGTGGCTGCCCCTGAGATATTGGAAGACTACTGTGTTTTCCCGAAAATATGACCTACTCCGAAAGTAAGTCTTAGCTTGGTTTTGACATGCATGCCCAATATAAACCCTACCCCCAAAATAAGCCCTATGTCAGCATTCTGATGCTGCCATAAAAAGGAGGAGACGAGGCTTGACTTTTCACCTACTTATTTTCTCTGTAGATAATATCCCCTAGGAGATGGGATGGGAGGGGGGAACATTCCTGTGGGGTGAGGTCAGAAGCTGGGGAGACTGACTTGGAAGATGGCCAATGAGAAGATGAGAATTGGGGAATGGAAAGAGAAGGGTTTGGGGGTCAGAGGGGTAGTATCGGCTATGACGAAGTTGGGGCCAGATCTGTCATACTCAATAAATGGAATATTGCAGCAAAGATTAATTGTTTGGGAGTGCAATTTATTTGAGATGATATCGAAACCTTACACCCTAATTAAGACCCCACCTACTCCAGGGTGCACAAGTAAAAATTAAGCTTCAGTGGGGATGATGGGGTGGAGCTGCCCTACTACTTACCTTCGGACAGTTGCAGCCAGGCCTTGCACACAGCGACATCTGTCTTGCCGGCCCATTTCTTCTGCAGCCAGCAAGACTTTCCTGAAGGCCTCTGTCGCCAATAACTCCGGATTGATTCAGAACTCTGTTATCAGCTACCTTCAGGAAAGCTTTGCTGGTCTTGTTGGCTGAAGAAGTTCCTGAACGCCTCTGACAGCGAAAAGGAGGCTGAGGGCGATGCGCCCAAGTGAGGTGAATCAGTGGACAACATCCCCCCCCCCGAAAATAAGACCTGGTGCCTTTTTTGGTGGCAAAAAAATATAAGACAGGGTCTGTTGTGACTCCGACCCCCGAGGCCGACTTATCGGAGGGAGAATGCTCCGAACATGAAGGAGAGGAGTTGGCCAGGCCTCTCTCTCCAGGCCTCTCCTCTCTGGCAATGCCTCAGGTGTCTCCCGAAGGGGGAAAAGATTGGCCAGGAGCCAGGTATTTCCTCACAGTCGGACAGTGATGGAGATAAGTCTTGGCTGGATCCACGCCAAGTGTCGGAGAGACAAGCACACGCAGCAGAAAAGGAGGTGTGCCAGAGATTAAGCTGAGTCACTAGACCACGCCCCACAGGGGATATAAGGGGGTGAGGTGGCCATTCAGACTCTGTGACAGACAAAACTAACTATAGCGAGTCACATCGTATCTTTGCAACAACGATATCTGCCTTGGATTTAATATGGACTGGACTTGACAATTCTTGAACTGTGTGTATCTTGTTTGGCTTTATCTGTCGGAGGAACAACCCCTCTCTTTATGGATAAAGTTCTTGGCAAGCAGCTACTGGGTTGCTGCCAATCCTCTTATCGAAAGAATTTGTTGTCTGCCAGTTTTATTTAACCCCTGGATATCTGTTTGTGTGTGCGTGTGTGAGACGGGGACAGAACAGGGTCTTATTTTGGGGAAAACACGGTACTAGCATGTTACCCTGAGTCCTCCTTTTTACTAGACTAGACATACCCAATTCTTGCAACCGGTCTTCGTATGTTTACCCCCAAAACAGAAATGGCAAGACACCATTGACAAAGATACGCATGCCACGGGCCTGCGCCGTGGAAAGGCAACTGACCATGCAAAGTGGCATTCAATGATCCACCTTTGCGCTTGCGGGAATACACTAGGAAGGAGGAGGAAGAGGAGGAAGAGGAGGCGGAGCCGTAAAAGAAATTACTTAAAAGATAGGCTTGGGAGGCCGAACCGCTTGGCGCTCGCAGCCCTTCCTGACTCGATGTCACTTCCACGCCTGCTTAAAGGTGACGGGCTAACGTCAGGCACGTTTGTCATGTCAGGTATATTAAATATAACGCGGCGAAGCTCTGCACATTTCCCCCACCAAGCCAGTTGTCACTTTCGCTTCACTCATTCTCTATTGAGGAAAAATGCAGCACTGGGAATTTACAAGGCTTTTCAGTTAAATGGACATAAATCACAGGTTTCATTCAAAGCGAATAATCACTGCCCATAAAGACCTACTTGTCTGTTACCATATATTACAGCAGAGTTCCTGTGAGCAATAATGCAGCCATTCACGGCAAAAGGAAAACAGAGCGAGACATTAAGAGATGACATGTAATCCTGTTAGGCGCCTGACGTGGGAAGGGAGCCTGACATTTTTATCATATATGTCCATTTCCATTTGGACAATCAGCAGAATAAAAATGATTACTTCGCCTGGCGGAATCTACCTTCCCCTTCCTTAAAACAGGCCGGGCGAGATTTGTTTACATGCTGGGAAAGCGGCTGGGTGAGAAATTCATCAGTCTCCAGGTTGGAAGGGTTTCCACCTTCTGATGCTCCAACGAGAAGGTTTCAAAGGTTCCCATTCATATTTCTTAGATATTGTTCTCTGCTCATCCACAACAGAGGGAATCATGGCCAACTTTGAGGCCAGATGAGCAACAACGAATCAAATACACGAATAAAGTTTATTCCGCGCTAAATGTTTACGGAGAGTCTCGGTCCATCCAAGTGATGGTTGTTCCAAAGGTGCTTTTTCAAAATTATCGGGCTTTGTTTTTCCCCTGAAGATATTTCGCTTCTCATCCAGGAAGCTTCTTCAGTTCTGAACAGAGGAACGGAAGAAGCTTCCTGAATGAGAAGCGAAACGTCTTCAGGGAAATTTGAAAAAGCACCTTTGGGTTTATTCCATGCTGAAGCTCATTTCTGCAATTCAAGGCCGACTAGCCCTCTATTCCATTAATAGATGACCATTTCTGATTGATGAAGAATGAATTTTTGACCCAGTCTTTACACCAGGGATGTGACTTTCTGGCTACATCCCAAAAGCAGAACTGATGATGTAATTTAATTGGGTAATGAAACATCTGCAAAAAAAAAAAAAAAAAAAAAAAAAACCACCAAAGCTCAGAAAGCACCAAGGACCCCACAGTATAATTCAGACAATCCGCAATACATATCACGGCTTTGCTTCTAGAGAAACACACCTCGCCACACTACTCTTCTGGCACGTCTAAGAAAGTTTCTAGTCCACAAGGATACTGATGTCACCAATTCAACCACCCATGCCAACACCTACTAAGTTCTAAATAGTTGCAATCGACTAGAAAAATCCTTTAGGGGCTAAAAGATAGCTGATATATAGATATAGATATAGATATAGATATAGAGATAGAGATAGAGATAGAGATAGAGATAGAGAGATAGAGAGATAGACAGATAGATAGATAGATAGATAGATAGATAGATAGATAGATAGATATTTAAGTACCCAATCAAATTTTTAGAACATCCTCCAACTTCTAACCCAGGGGAACCAATCCAGCCTCTAATCCAATAACCTAGGGAAATATACAACATTTGTTAACTCCTAACCCTAATCAAAAAGAAAGAGACAAAATCTTGCCAAATTCCAGCAACAGAAGGAAAGCCACAGAGGTTTCCTTTGAGATTGGAGAGTCCTGGCTAAATATTCTTAGTCTGAAAGTTTACCACCTCAAAATATAAAAAATAAAATGTTTGCCACACACACACGCACACACCCCCCCCAAAAAATTATTTCCTATGATTACCGGTTTTAACCAGATTTATAGCCCTGGCGTTCTTCTTTTCATGGGAACATGAAGTAACTTTTTATATAGATACTGAGAAAATATACACTAACTGGCAGCTCTTTATATATATATATATATATATATATATATATATATATATATATATATATATATATATATATATATATATATATATATATATATATTGAGTTCTTTCCTCGGGTTTTTATGTTGGTTACACATTTATGACCGGCGATAAATTGCTGGCAGGTTTGTCTGGGTTTTTATGGCTTCGTTCCCCTTTCACTTTCTCCCAACCGATCTCTTGAGTTCTGGCAGCTTTCACACTTCTCTTTTTTTTTTCTTGCTCGGAGTTCCCACTTAGCACTAAAATGCTGCCTTTGGTCAGCCCAGGTTGCGATGAATAAGAAGAGAGAGAGGGAGCCGTACTTTCTGATCAGTTTTTTTTTTTTTTTTGTTTTCGGTTTCTCCGCACGGAGATTTCTTGGAGCAGTGGGTTCGATAAAACTTAAAAAGGGTTATTAAATAGCCTGCTTTCTTTCCTGTTATGTTCTGAAAGCAAGAAAGAAAAACGAGAGAAGGCCCCACGAAGTGAGTTCGCCATGGTACCCACGCCATCACAAAGCAAACACAGAACGTAGAATAAACAAGAGTTGGAAGGGACCTTGGAGGTCTTCTAGTCCAACCCCCTGCTTAGGCAGGAAACCCTACACCCACTTCAGACAAATGGTTATCCAACCTCTTCTTAAAAACTTCCAGTGTTGGAGCATTTACAACTTCTTGTGGCAAGTTGTTCCACTGATGAATTGTTCTCACTGTCAGGAAATTTCTCCTTAGTTCTAGGTTGCTTCTCTCCTTGGTTAGTTTCCATCCATTGCTTCTTGTCCTGCCTTCAGGTGCTTTGGAGAATAGCTTGACATCTCTCTTCTTTGTGACTGCCCCTGAGATATTGGAAGACTACCGTGTTTCCCCGAAAAGGGGAAGGAGCCAAGGTGGCACAGTGGTTAGGGCGCAGTACTGCAGCTACTTCAGCTGACTGCTAGTTCAGCAGATCAGCGGATCAAATCTCACCGGCTCAACCTTCCATCCTTCCGAGGTGGGTAAAATGAGGACCCAGATTCTTAGGGGGCAATTATGCTATTTAGTATACTGTCTTTGGTGTAAGCCGCCCAGAGTCCCCGGAGAGTGGGTGGCATCGAAATATGACTAATAAAATAAATAAATTAATTAAATTAAATACGACCTACTCCGAAAGTAAGTCTTAGCTTGGTTTTGACAGGCACGCCCAATATAAACCCTACCCCCAAAATAAGCCCTAATTAAGACCCCGCCCACTCCAGGGTGCACAGGTAAAAATTAAGTTACGGTAGGGATGATGGGAGTGGAGCTGCCCTACTACTTACCTTCGGACAGTTGCAGCCAGGCCTCGCACATACCAACATCTGCCTTGTTGGCCCATTTCTTCTGCAGCCAGCAAGACTCTGTCGCCGATAACTCTGGATCGATCCGAAGCTCTGTTATCAGCTGCAGAGGCCTTCAGGGAAGCTTTGCTGGTCTTGCTGGCTGAAGAAGTTCCTGAACGCCTCTGACAGCGAAAAGGGGTCGTACAAGTGAGTCAGTGGACGACATCTCCCTCTCCCGAAAATAAGACCTGGTGCCTTTTTTCGGTGGCAAAAAAATATAAGACAGGGTCTTATTTTGGGGGAAACACGGTACTAGCATGTTACCTTGAGTCCTCCTTTTTACTAGACTGGACATACCCAATTCTTGCAACCGGTCTTCGTATGTTTACCCCCAACAATTCAATTCAAATCTTTATTGTCCGTGCACAACATATGTACAATGAGATCGGTTGAGCTCCCTCAGTGCACACGCACCCCAGTCAGGGGTGAAATCCAAAATTTTTCCCTACCGGTTCTGTGGTGGGAGTGTTGGGCGTGGCAGGGGAAGGATATTGCAAAATCTCCATTCCTACCCCACTCCAGGCTTAAGAAGAAATTTTTAAATTCTTTTAATCAGTCTGTGATTTTTTAACTTTCGGGCCAAACTTTATATATATTTTTAAATATTTTAATATTTGTATTCTATGTTTTTTATCTTGGCTGTAAACCGCCCTGAGTCCTCAGGGAGAAGGGCGGTATATAAATTGGAAATTAAATTAAATTAAATTAAATAAAAATCTCCATTTCCTCCCTTCCTGGGGTAAGGATATTGCAAAATCTCCATTCCCACCCCACTCCAGGGGAAGAATATTGCAAAATCTCCATTCCCTCCCCTCCTGGGGTAAGGATACTGCAAAATCCCCATTCCCTCCCCACTCCTGGGGGAAGGATACTGCAAAATCCCCATTCCCTCCCCACTCCTGGGGGAAGGATATTGCAAAATCCCCATTCCCTCCCCACTCCTGAGGGAAAGATATTGCAAAATCCCCATTCCCGCCCCACTCCTGGGGCTAGCCAGAGGTGGTATTTGCCGGTTCTCCGAACTACTCCAAATTTCCGCTATCGGTTCTCCAGAACCTGTTAGAACCTGCTGGATTTCACCACTGCCCGCAACACAACACAACTCAAAGTGAAGACCGAAAACCCCTAACCCAATAAATCATATTAACAAAACACCCAGTCCTACTGCACCAATGTGAACCTGTTACACATTGCGCCAGCCGTGCAGTCCGTCATACTACGTAGTTACAATGTTCGTTCTCATTCAGAAATCTGACAGCCCATGGATAAAAACTGTTCTTCAGCCTGTTTGTGCAGCTGCCTATACTTCTATATCTCCTTCCAGATGGTAAAGAACCCCTTAATCCCTTAATCATCTCTGACAGTCCCCCTGAAAAGTCAAAATAAGCAAGGGGACAAGTCTTTTCTGACTCACAGGTTGTGGTTACGGTAACCTTACAATAAAAGTAGTGTTAATATCCATAATTTACGCCTCTTGTCTACGCTATCTGGAAGGGCTGATGATAGAAGCAAGGGAGGAAGGAAAGTCAACATTTCCCTTTTTCCCCATTTTTCCTACCCTGGCTGCTATGAAGTGGATTGTGACTTTCGACCCACCTGAAGCATGAACGAGGTTTCCAAAAATTCAAATTCAAACAGATTAAAAGTATTTGCCTCCCAACTCATCGTCTCCTTCCCCATTGCGAACATCAATTCATTTCCCACGCTCTATAAAATGCGAAGACGTGCGTGTCCCGTGGATTAAAATTCTCCTCCCAGGATAACGGATGCCTGGCCGCTTCCAAGGAGTTGCCGCCGTTCTCCGTTTTTCAGATCCCAAGAGGAACATTTGCGCTTCCCTATTTGAAGGCCGCTGAGCAGCTCTATAAAAGGAGGGCCCTTCCCAATTCATCTACATTCTACAGCATTGCACAAAGTTTTATGAGCATGATTATAAAAGGATACAATCTCCCTTTGTCATTTAAACTATTCTGTGACACACAATTTTAATGCCAAAGCTCTTGTAAATTTCACGTTCGTGTAAACAAGCCAGTAATTTTCAAAAGCTAGACTCCCCTAATAAAACAAGATGATTTGGGAGGCCCAGCAGAATCAAGAATCTAAAAATTATGGACATACTCACCAATCTAAATCTGATCCGTGTCAAGCTTTATAATTTCCTCGCCTTTCTTTTTGGCAGTTAAATAAATAAATAAATAAATAAATAAAATCCAAGGTGCGTAATCTATTTCCCGAGCTTCTTATAATCTCTTTCATCATTTTTGTTGTTTTATTTATTGTTTTGAAGCTTCTGGCTTCGTAACCCTCTTGAACAATCTGAACTATTAGATTTTGTAGAACAGCAGACAAAATTGGGTGGCGGAGTTAAGAGCGTCATCAGCTTAGAATCGTTATGCTACCACAAGAGATCCAAGACCAGCGGCTCTTGAATGCCATTAATTCTGGTGCCAATTTAATATTGAACTTGAGTTGACTAGATTCTTGTGTATAGGCTTGGCCAATAAATCCTGAATTACGACTTAACATGTGGTCCTGATCCTTTGCGCCTGACATTAATCTGGTCTACTCAAGTTCAATGCTAAATTGACAGAACACAGAAAAGGATCGACGGAATTCAAGAAAGCTTCAAGACCATTTGTGGCGATGTAATGACTCTGAGCTGATGACGTGCTTAACGCCGCCCTCCAAGCATCTGCCTGTTCTTCTCTTACGGTTTCAAGACATTGTCTTTATCCAAAAGGTTGAAAATCTGCATTTTGTATCATCTTCAGTTTTTCTTAAGCTTGTCCAGGGCACAAAACAAAGCAAGGTTGGGTTGATTTACAGTTAGGTAGGAGAAACCAAGGAAGCAGATTAAGCTGAACCAATATCTCAAAATCAAGCAGTGGTAAACTGCTTGTAAGTCCTAGCCAAATAAACTACATAGATATCTCCATTTAATCTCCTAGAAACAAAGTGATTTTCTCTCCTCTATAAGATCTCTCTCTCTCTCTTTCTCTCTCTCTCCCTCCCTCTCTCTCTCTCATTCTCTCTCTCTCTCCCTCCCTTCCTCCTTCCCTCTCTCTACGTGTGCACACTTGGAGTTATCTTTCCAAAAGATAACCCTTCTTGGATGAGATCTCATGACAAGGTAGGATCATGAAATAATTACTTAATAAATTGTACTACCAGGCTAACTCTATTAAATGTTTGGTTGAAGCGAACCAGAGTACCTATAAGTAGACAGATAATTTTATTTTAGGATCACTTATTGACTACAAGTGTCCTTTGATGAACTAGGCTAGTTAAAGCCAGTCTTTTAAAATATGTGGAGGCCTAAAACCAGGAGTTCACAATCTGTTCAGACGCAAAAATGCAAGCCCAAGAAACTCTGAATTTGAGTTCCGTCTCGGAAGAAGCATTCCCACAAAAGAACACTCAGAAGGCCTCTTCCAAAGCTTTAAGAGGGAGCATTCGTTGGCACATCATGCCAAAAAAAATAAAGGGAAATGTACCTTTCCTTTTTCCTGAATTTAAGTTCTCACCTCTTTCTTTGTCTCTCCTCTCTCCCTATCTCTGTCTCTCTCCTATCTCTGTCTCTCTCCCTCCTCTCTTTCTGTCTGTCTCTTTCTCTCTCCCTCTCGCCTCTATCTATCTCTCTCTCCTCTCTCTGTCTCTGCCTCTCTCTCTCTTTCTCTCTCTCCTTTCTTTGTCTCTCCTCTCTCCCTCTCTGTCTCTCTCCGTCTCTCTCTTTCTCCTCTCTCTCTCCTTGCTCTCTCTCTTCTTTCTTTGTCTCTTTCTCTCTTCTCTCTCTCTCTCTCTCTGTGTCTGTCTCTCTCCTCGCTCTCTCTCCCTCCCTCCCTCCCTCTTTCTTTCTTTCATTTCATTTAGGTAGACTTCACTTGACTTTAACTCGTGATATATCACCATAAGATTTCTTGAATTGTACAAGAATATTAGAAGCGCCGATTGTCAGAAGGAAGCCCTCGTGTAATATCATACCACTTTCTTTTTCCACTTTGTCTGCAGATATTGTACATTTCCAAAAAGATAACATCCATCTTCAGCAGACAGGAAAAGCAAGAGGGAGTAAGAGATGAATGAAGCCGAATTCTCACACCCTCCAGAATTCAACTCCTGGCCAACGGGTTCATCGTCCCAGGGAATTGTGAGAACTGCCATCTCAGCACATCTGGAGGTCACCAGATGGTGGAAGCTTGCTTGAACACTAATCAAACAGCCATCAAAAGGTGAGGAGAGTTGAAGATGTGTGGAAAAGAGCTGCCCTCTTCCCTTTAGACACAGGACATAAAGTTAAGCCTTCCAATATTCAAAATCTCATACCAAGAGTCTGAGCATCGCAGGTTGTCGTCAGTTGGCCAAAGGAAAGCAGTTTGGTGTGAGCCAAGAGTTTTGTTTTGTTTTTTAAGGGAGGTAGATGTGGTAGAATCTGACCTTGAGTTATGGGAGAGCAGAGTAAAGAGAAACATCAGTCTTGAATCGTTGCTATACAGGAAGCACAGAAAGGTTCCTCCCTAATTCTTTACAGCTTTTAACCGATAAGTTATACAGAGCGTGCTTTATCCTGGCAAGATTCTGTCTATTAGGTGATCAGCAATAAACAAACTACTCTGGATATTAATATGTGTGGTTCTTGGTTTCCCATGCCCAATAGCAGATGATTCCACACAAGACCATAAGCATGTAGGGAAAAAGGAGGACATGTTGGAAGGTATCTCTATAGTGGTACAAAAGGTGCTGGACGTAGAATATAATAATAATAGGAAGGAAAACCAGATGTATTCCAGATGTTACACTATATGTTGCTGGAGAAGACATCACCCAATAAAAGTGGAGTGAAGTGGAACCCACAAGTCCAGAGATTCCAACTCTGAGAGGAGGAGGAGAAAGACTGGGAAGGAAGGAAGGAAGGAAGGAAGGAAGGAAGGAAGGAAGGAAGGAAGGAAGGAAGGAAGGAAGGAAGGAAGGAAAGATATGGAAAATATCCAGGGAGGGAGGGAGGGAGGGGAGGCAAGCAGGGAGGGTGGAAGGAAGGAAGGAAGGAAGGAAGGAAGGAAGGAAGGAAGGAAGGATATGGAAAATATCCAGGGAGGGAGGGAGGGAGGGAGGGGAGGGAGGGAGGGAGGGAAGAAAGGAAGGAAGGAAGGAAGGAAGGAAGGAAGGAAGGAAGGAAGGAAGGAAGGAAGGATATGGAAAATATCCAGGGAGGGAGGGAGGGGAGGCAAGCAGGGAGGGTGGAAGGAAGGAAGGAAGGAAGAAAGGAAGGAAGGAAGGATATGGAAAATATCCAGGGAGGGATGGAGGGAGGGAGGGGAGGGAGGGAGGGAGGGAGGGAGGGAGGGAGGGAAGGAAGGAAGGAAGGAAGGAAGGAAGGAAGGAAGGAAGGAAAGAAGGAAGGAAGGATATGGAAAATATCCAGGGAGGGAGGGAGGGAGGGGAGGCAAGCAGGGAGGGTGGAAGGAAGGAAGGAAGGGAGGAAGGAAGGAAGGAAGGAAGGAAGGAAAGAAAGAAAGAAAGAAAGAAAGAAAGAAAGAAAGAAAGAAAGAAAAAATATGGAAAATATCCAGGGAGGGAACAAGGGAGGAAGAAAGGAAGGAAGGAAAGAAGGAAAGGAAGGAAGGAAAATATTCAGGCAGGTAAGAAGGGAGGGAGGAAAGGACCAGGGAAAGGAAGGGAGCAAGGGACGGAACAAGCTTCCATATCCTCAGGGAAATAAAAGTCCAGTTTGGAATTCTTCCTCCCCTCTTATCCAAAAAGCCTAAAGAACCCCATTTTCATGGAACGGGTGAGAGAGGGCAATAACGAGGAGTTTTTCTAACCTGTCAGTAAAAAAATAAAAAAAATAAAAACAACCTCCCTCCACCCCCCCCTCACTCTCCCAGCCCCCCTCTTCTCTCAATCCCCTTCTCTTCTCCCCCTTTGCTTTCCCCCAAGTGGCTACTTCAGGTGAAATAGCGAGAAATGTCAGCTTTGATCCGAGCTGGCTGGCCCCGAGGAAGCAAAAAGGCAAAAAAAATAAAAATAAAAAATAAAAATCTCGTGGATGGTTAAACTCCAAGGCCTGAAGGAGAGGCCAGACCCACTGCAGCCAAGCCAACCTTGGCAATAACCGTCTCCGGCAGAAAATTACGAGCAGGCTCCATAAATCCAGCCTCTTCCTCTTCACCCGGGCTCATTACAGCTCTCCGGATTCTCTAGGCAGCTGTAATTCTGCCAGCAGATATCCCGGAATCACCTTGTCAATACCCCGCGGTGCCCACCTCTTCAACGACCGCTGCCCCTTCTAGGATGCTCTCGGATGCGATTTTGGCTGACCTTTAATCTGAGGCAACTTTACTCTCATCACCAAAGTGTAAGTCGGAGAGCCATAAAACGGCAACCTCTCGGAGGCAAGAGGGAACGCTAAAGCTCTCCTAACTGGGAAGCTAACCTTTGGTAATGGCTTTACGCATCGATGGGAGGAAGAGAGGAGAGAGAGAGAAAGAGAGAAGGAGGGAGGGAGGGAAGGAAGGAGGGAGGGGGAAGAGAAAAAGGGGCTCAGGCAGGAAACAGAGAACAATGTCTGCAAGCAAAGCGTAGGGCAGGCCTTGCGTTAAAAGATTTTGGGGACGGGGGCATGCAGAGGGTGGGAAAAAGAACCCAGAGAGGAAGCAAATAGCAAGGGTTATCTATCTATCCATTCAATTTCAGCTCTCCTTTGGGTTTTGCATTTTGGTAGCCGGTGGAAGAGGATATTTTTGTAGGTCTGGGTTGACTTATAGGATCCTTGGTGCTCTCTGAGCTGGGTGGTTTAACATTATCAGTGGGAGGAGGAGGAGGAGGAGGAGGAAGAGGAGGAGGAGAGGATGAATCATGGGGTCCTTGATTGGTCTCTGAACTGGGTGGTTTAACAGCAGGTCGTTTTTCTTGCAGACCTTTCATTACCCAATTAGGTAACGCTATCAGTGTTAGAAGGGAGTGGTCGTGTTGGCATTTTCCCAGATGTTACAGTGTAGTTCTTGGCTCATGACAGCTGCCACAGAACTACCAAACAATATAAGAAAAGCTACTGGCGAGTGTAGTTAAGATATTGTGGGGTTTAGGGAGGGAGGGAGGGAAGGAAGGAGGGAAGGAAGGAAAAATAAGGGAGGGAGGGAGGGAAGGAGGGAGGGAGGGAGGGAGGAAGGAAGGAAAGAAGGAAAATTTGGGAGGGAGGATGGGAGGAAAGAAGGAAGGAGGGAAGACGGGAAGGAAGGGAAGGAGGGAGGCAGGCAGGGAGGGAGGGAGGAAGGAAAAATATCAGAGGGAGGGAGGCAGAGAGGGAAGGAAGGAAAGAAGGAAAGAAGGAAGGAAGGAAGGAAGGAAGGAAGGAAGGAAGGAAGGAAGGAAGGAAGGAAGGTGGGAAAATATGGGAGGGAGGGTGGGAGGAAAGAAGGAAGGAGGGAAGATGGGAAGGCAGGGAGGGAGGGAGGGAGGGAAGGAAGGAAGGAAAAATATGGGAGGGGGAGGGAAGGAAGGAAGGAAGGAAGGGAGGGAGGAAGGAAGGAAGGAAGGAGAAGCAGCAGTGAAAGAGAAAAATCTCAAGGCTGCTGTGCAACCAGCGAAGCTGCTAAAACATTAAACATTTAAAAACCTGGTGCAACAAGAATGCTGCAAACTCCCTGAAGGAGGAAATAGATATTAATGAACATGTCCTGGAATTAAGTTGCCTGGGATCTCAAAGAAAGCAACTCGTCTAGGTACCAGGGTTATATTTATCATACAGGCAAAACTTCTGTTTTTTTTTTTTCCTTCTGACTGCTGCAAATGTCGGACGACGGCTAACTTTCTAGGTACACCCACGTGGACCCACTCCCATTCCTTCCTCTGGTAAGGATGCTGGCCTTTTGGGATGGAAACCCAGGCCAAAGTGAAAATCAGGTGGTCCTTGGCTTACAAGAGTTCGTTTAGTGACTATTCAAAGTGACAATGGGACTGAAAAAAAAACGACTTTTTTTCACACTTACGACCGTTGCAAAGTCATGTGATCAAAATTCAAACGGCTTGGCAACTGACTCATACTTATGACGTCACATGTCCCTGGATCCTGCCATCCTTTTTTTGCGACTTTCTGACCAGCAAAGTCAACGGAGGGGAGCCAGATTCATTTAATGACTTAACAACGGCGGCAAGAAAATGAATCCAAATTCACTTGGGCAATGTCTCGCTTAGCAACGGAAACCTTGGGCTCAACTGTGGTTCGTAAGTCGAGGACTGCCTGTAGAAGCTTAACCATCTTGCCCGAGAGCCTTTCCGGAGACGGTTGGCTTCTTTAAGGCGCCTAGCAAAAGAGAGGCGAGAAGGGGAAGGGCGTTTGGGTTCCCCCGCTTTGGTTTCCGTAACATTTAACCTGACAGCGCGAGATGAAGGGCGAAGAAGAGACAACAGAAGGGCTTTTACTGTTGACACCGGAGCCTTGTCAAATCAGGTATCTGCCTTGTCAAATCAGGTATCTGCTCCGCAGCTTTGATGAACCAAGAGTGCTGGGTCAAAAGAAGCTGAGGGGGATTGGGAGGGGGCGAGAAGCACAGGAGAGAGGGGTGGGAAGAGGAAGAGAGAGAGAGAGAGAGAGGAAGAGGAAGAGGAAGAGAGAGAGAAACAGAGAGAAAGAAACAGAGAGACCAGAGACACAGAGAGAAATAGAAAGAAAGAGAGAGATAGGGAGACAGAAACAGAGACACAGAGAGAAATAGAAAGAAAGAGAGAGATAGAGAGACAGAAACAGAGACACAGAGAGAAATAGAAAGAAAGAGAGAGAGAGAGAGAGAGAAACAGAGACACAGAGAGAAATAGAAAGAAAGAGAGAGATAGAGAGACAGAAACAGAGACACAGAGAGAAATAGAAAGAAAGAGAGAGATAGAGAGACAGAAACAGAGACACAGAGAGAAATAGAAAGAGAGAGATAGAGAGACAGAAACAGAGACCCAGAGAGAAATAGAAAGAGAGAGATAGAGAGAGAAACAGAGACACAGAGAGAAATAGAAAGAAAGAGAGAGATAGAGAGACAGAAACAGAGACCCAGAGAGAAATAGAAAGAGAGAGATAGAGAGAGAAACAGAGACACAGAGAGAAATAGAAAGAAAGAGAGAGATAGAGAGACAGAAACAGAGACCCAGAGAGAAATAGAAAGAGAGAGATAGAGAGAGAAACAGAGACACAGAGAGAAATAGAAAGAAAGAGAGAGATAGAGAGACAGAAACAGAGACACAGAGAGAAAGAAACAGAGAGACAGAAACAGAGAGACAGAGAGAAATGGAAAGAAATAGAGACACAGAGAGACAGAGAGAAAGAAACAGAGACAACACAGAGTGAAATAAAGAGAAAGAAACATAGACAGAGAAAGAAACAGAGGGAAAGAAACAGAGACACGGAGAGAGAGAGAGAAAAACAGACACAGAGAGAAAGAAACAGAGAAAGAAACAGAGAGAGAGAGAGAAACAGAGAGACAGGAAACAGGGACATAGAGAGTGAAACAGAAAGGAAGAAACAGAGACACACAGAGAGAAAGAAAGAGAAAGAAACAGAGACAGAGAGAGACAGAGAGAAAGAACAGACACAGAGAGAAAGAAACAGAGGGAAAGTAACAGAGACACAGAGAGAGAAAAGAGAAAGAAACAGAGAGTGTGAAAGAGAGAGAGAGCAAGACAGGAAGAGAGAGAGGGAGGGAAGGAAGGAAGGAAGGAAGGAAGGAAGGAAGGAAGGAAGGAAGGAAGGAAGGAAGGAAAACTAAAACAATCCTGGAACCTTCCCTCTACCACGAGATGCATCCAAACTCAACCCTGTTCTTCCAGAAAGTTTGGGGCTACCAAACAGCATTCTCCCCCAAGAGGTGGGGAGAAGGAGAGGCCGGTTGGAAATAATATAGGAGCAGACCTCATGCGATGCTCAGGACCCCTGAAGATAACCAGAACAGTCAAAGGCTAATCATAAGAAGAAATTAGTTCAATTGACAAAGTGTTTCAAATCTGGCATTTTTGCTTTTTCTTTTGTGGGGTCTCTGAGCTCGGTTCTTCCTTGCAGACGTTTTACTACCCAGCTAGGTAGCATCATCAGGAGCATCGTGCAGCTACTACAGGAGCACCACACTCTCTCACCCTGGTGAGGTTCCAATACAAGACAAATATCTGTAGCTCAGGATTGAAATGTGGGGTTCCTTGGTGCTCTCTGAGCTTGGTGATTTTCTTGCAGATGTTTCATTACCGATTGGGGTAGCATCAGTGCAAACCCCACTCGCTTCTAGCACTGATGATGTTACCTAATTGGATAATGAAATGTCTGCAAGAAAATAACCAAACTCAGAAAATAACAAGGACCCACAGTTTAACCTTGAGCTATCAATATTCTTTTCTATGGCTTTCTTTTTCTTTTTTCTTTCTTTCTTTTCTTTCTTTCTTTCTTTCTTTCTTTCTTTTCTTTCTTTTCTTTCTTTCTTTCTTGACTTCTCTCTCTCTTTCTCTTCTTCCTTCCATCCTTCCTTCCTTAATTCCTTCCTTCCTTCCTTAATTCCTTCCTTCCTTCCTTAATTCTTTCCTCCCTCCCTCCCTTCTTTTTTCCTTCCTTCCATTCCTCCCTCCCTCCACCCTCCCAATCCTTCCTTCCTCCCTCCCTTTTTTCTCCCTTCCATTCCTTCCTTCCTTAATTCCTCCCCTTCCTTCTTTTTCCTTCCATTCCTTCCTTCCTTCCTCCCTCCTTTTTCCTTCCTTCCATTCCTTCCTTAATTCCTTCCTTCCTTCCTTCCTTCCTTCCTTTCCTTCCTTAATTCCTCTGTTCCTTCCATTCCTTCCTCGCTCCCATCCCTCCTTTTTCCTCCCTTCCATTCCTTCCTTCCTTAATTCCTCCCTCCCTTCTTTTTCCTTCCATTCCTTCCTTCCTTCCTCCCTCCTTTTTCCTTCCTTCCATTCCTTCCTTAATTCCTTCCTTCCTTCCTTCCTTCCTTCCTTCCTTCCTTCCTTCCTTCCTTTTCCTTCCTTAATTCCTCTGTTCCTTCCATTCCTTCCTTCCTTCCTTCCCCTCCTCCTCCTCTTCCTCCTTTCCTAAACCATGATTAGGGAATGGAAGTAGTACTTAGCTGCCAGCTGCCTGCAATTACTGCGAGTTCGAATCTCACCAGGCTCAAGGTTGACTCAGCCTTCCATCCTTTCAAGGTAGGTAAAATGAGGACCCAGTTTGTGGGGGCAATAAACTGACTTTGTACAAAATAGAACACCGCTTGGGGGGGGGGGAAGCCCTATTAAGCAGGTATATACAAAAGTATGAAGGCTATTGCTTAACGCATTGTAAGCCACCCTGAGTCTCCAGAGAAAGGGCGGCATATAAATTGAACTAATAAATAAATAAATAAATAAATAAATAAATGGTGACTATGAGATCGAGAAAATAACGTTAAAACTTAATATGGGAAAGCCTGGGTTATCACTCTATCCACCTCAGAAGCAACTCTGTCCTGAATATTTCTAGTCTGGAGACCTCCTGTGAGTAAATGGTCCTCAGACGTTACCAAAATAGACCAGGGTCATGTTTTATTGGACCTTGCCCAAGGCGAACACACCAATGCCCGCTTCCTATTAATAACAGAGACTGCATATTTAAGTGGACTCCGGATCATTAGAGGACTGAGAAAGAGGCACAAAAGAACAGCCCAACGTTTGAATGCCAGAAGCCAGCTGATGGCAGAAGGTGCATGAGACAATTTAATGCTAAGCATTTGGCATTACATTCAAACAGGTTTGGATACTTCCCCCACCTGTCCTGCAACTGATAATGTTATCTAGCATGGCCATGAAACATTTGCAACCTCAAAAACCCGGCTGGGAGAATTCCACAATACAGGAAAAATGTTTGAAGCCGCCTCTAATGCCGAGAAGGGCATTGCATTTCAATAGTCACCCTTTCCTCTATCTTGGTTAACCCAAAGAAAGAAGGGAAGGAAAGGAAGGAAGGAAGGAAGGAAGGAAGGAAGGAAGGAAGGAAGGAAGGAGGGAAGGGGAGGGAGGGAGGGAGGAATTAAGGAAGGAAGGAATTAAGGAAGGAAGGAAAGAAAGAAGGAAGGAAGTAAAGGAAGGAAGGAATTAAGGAAGGAATGGAAGGAAGGAAAAAGAAAGGAGGGAGGGAGGAATTAAGGAAGGAATGGAAGGAAGGAAAAAAGGGAGGGAGGGTGGAAGGAAGGAATTAAGGAAGGAATTAAGGAAGGAAAAAGAAGAGAGGGAGGGAGAAAGGAAGGAAGGAATTAAGGAAGGAAGGAATTAAGGAAGGAATGGAAGGAAGGAAAAAGAAGGGAGGGAGGGAGGAAGGAAGGAAGAAAGAATTGGGAGGGGGAGGGAGGGAGGAAGGAAGCAAGGAAGGAAAGAAAGAAAGAAAAGAAAACTAGGAATCTCAGACCTCCCCAAATTTGCAATGCCGTGTTATCTTACGAAATAGAACCAGGAAATAAAATGAAATATTTTAAAAGCTGAGATCTACATAGGGAATTTGCTCAGGGTTCCAGGTTCGAACTATTGGGGATATGCGGAGGTTGGATCACTTCCGTCCTTTCAAAGCCATCCAATCTCATAACAGGTTCCTATTTAAAAACACACACACACACACACACACACACACACACAAAACCAGGATGCAAGCTTCCTTCAAAAGGTGCCAGCAAACCCATCAGTGAAGGAAAGTGGAAGGCAGGAGAGGGGAGGGGAAAAAAAAAGAAAGAAAGAAAGAAAGAAAGAAAGAAAAAAGCATCGGGAATCACAAGGCCTTAAAATCCCTCGGGGTGGGGGTGGGGGGGAAGAGACCCCTTGAAATAACAAGGGGTCAGTTGGACGATGCTCGTTGCTAAGCGACGAGAGCCACCAAACATCTTCGTAACATTTAAGACCGAAGAATAGATGGGGTGGGGGGATGCGCTGATGAATGGAGACGCTCCGGCGGTAATGAGAGCAAGTATCCAAATCTATCTGTATTTTTAAAGGCCAAGAGAGACATTAGGCTCGCCCGGGAGCTTCCCAAAGCAAAAAAAAACAACAACAGAATAATAATAAAATAAAAGAAAGAAAGAGAAAATAACGTCTCTCCTTTGTGAGAGGGAAGAAGCAAAAAAGGGCATTTCCAAGGCATCACCTCTTCGGCAAAGGTGCACGTACAGGAAGTCCTCGTCTTATGACTGCCATTAAGCCCAACATTTCTGTTGCCAGGTTGCCAGGCAGTTGTTAAGTGAGTTTTGCCCCGTTTTTAACAACCTTTCTAGCCCCAGCTGAAAGGATGAGAGAGAGAGAGTGGGACTGGCCCAAAGTCACCAAGCTGGCTTTCACGCCTAAGGCAGGACTAGAACTCATCGTCTCCTGGTGATTGTCCCAAAGTCACCCAGCTGGCTTTCATGCTTAAAGCCAAACTAGAACTCACAACCTTCTAGTGACTGGCCCAAAGTTACCTAGCTGGATTTCATGGCTAAGATGGGACTAGAACTCACAATCTCCTAGTGATTCGCCCAAAGTCACCCAGCTGGCTTTCATGCTTAAAGCCGAACTAGAACTCACAACCTTCTAGTGATTGGCCCAAAGCCACCTAGCTGGCTTTCATGCTTAAGGCGGAACTAGAACTCACAACCTTCTGGTGATTCGCCCAAAATCACCTAGCTGGCTTTCATGGCTAAGGCGGGACTAGAACTCACATCTCCTGGTGTTTGGGGTCCAAAGTCACCCAGCTGACTTTAATGCTTAAGGCAGGACTAGAACTCACCGTCTCCTGATTTCGAGCCTGGCGGCTTAACCGCTAACCTTAACCCCATCGTCTTTCATAGTAACCCAATCACTCCAGACAGTGTACAAGGAAGAGAAATCACCATCTGTGGGTCTATAAATAATCTTTATTTTATTTTTTTCCGAAGGTAAAATAGGTGGGCGTTTTGCCACTTTTCATCCGGAGATTTCCTCACCTCCTGATGTTCCCCAGCAAGCCTCCAACAGTTTAGACACAAATCTATACTCAGAGGGATGAAAACACCCCAAAGAATCAGAAATTACCACCTGCTGTATACCTAAATTAGTATCACAGCTTGAATGTGTTTGGAGGTCTCCGTGGTGCTGAAATCCATTGCTTTTGTGTGTGTGTGTGTGTGTGTGTGTGTGTGTGTGTGTGTGATTTCCAACGATTTCCAGATGGATTCCACTGATTTTCAGAGGGATCCCCATGAAGATCCCTTTTGAAGAAACTTTCCAAAGAACTCAGTCCTGTTTTAATCCTGTTTATTTAAAGACGGCTGAGCATTTCAGCTCGTCCTTCAAGGATACACAATCCTTTTTTATAACTTTGACCAGCTTATTCCATTCCACTGTGGCAGCACTAATCCATTCGCCCTGTTTTCACACCTAAAAAATAAAACCTTTAGATGGTTCTTTCCAACCCTAGACACAGCCCAAAGGATCTTCAAAGAGACGGTGGCAGGAAAAATGCCATGTTTGATGGGTGAATCCGGTTAGTATCGCATTAGTATCAATTAAGGTGGCTTATCGTGGATCGCTCGAACCGTTCGCTCACAGCGGCTTGGAAGAGACGGGGAGAAAGAAGTCCAATCCGAGCCCACATTTCTAGGGCCCTAACCACTAGACACCTCTCTCCTCTGGGGTCTTTCTGGCAACCTTTCCATGATGAAGCTACCCTAGGCAAGTGAAGGTTTGACCCGTAACTTTGCGCCAGGCACAAACTCAACGCCTTTGTAAATTAAGCCATCGTTTATATTTCACAGACTGCCGTAACTGAGGATGTTGCCTATTTGGGTCATGAAATGTGTGCAAGAAAACAGCCAAAGAGCTACTGCATGTAAACAGAGAGCAAGTCACACCCACTAGCACTAGTGATGTTCCCTAGTTGGGTCATGGAATGTCTGCAAGAAAACTAACCAAGCTCAGAACTTACTGCATATAAACAGGGAGCAAGTCACACCCACTAGCACTGAGGATATTACCCAACTGGGTAACAAAACGTTTACAAGAAAACAATCAAGGTCAGAGAGCACCAAGGACCCCACAATCCTCCTCCTCCTTCTGCACTTCACAAATCCCACTCCTTTCCAATACTGATGATGTTCCCTAGTTGGGTCATGGAATGTCTGCAAGAAAACCAACCAAGCTCAGAGGGTACCAATTCAACCCTGAGCTACACATATTCTCTTCTATTTGGTGCTCCCACCCGACGCCATTTCCACTCCCCGATCCTTCTCCACCACACTGAAATGACGAATATGCTTGTTTTTTCCTCCTGCGTACCTTCCAATGCCGAGGAGAAGAAGAAGACGAAGGGGGGAAAAAAAGGCAAGACTCACTATGAATCCATCAGTTCTCCTTCCCGCTGATCAAGAGAGGCATCATCACTCTTGGGCATTCTAGCTATTCCAGGAATAACAAAACTCTCTACACCTCTGCCGCTGGAAAACACAAAAGGCAGAGGAAGCATTGCTATTCCTCCCGCCCGCCAGTCCCCACTCACGAATTCAGTACCTGGGCTTTTGTGTGCACGTCAGGGTTTTGCGAGACAACAACCACACTTGAGCTGAGACAAAAGGAACCTGGCATCCAACTGTCATTTGTTTTGTCTGTATAAATGCCTCAGATGGCACGGAGAGGCTTTTTCCCCCAAGAGTTACAACCGCAGAACTTTGAAAGCAGAGAAGAGAGAGGGGGGAAGAAGAAGAAGAAGGAGAAGGAGAAGGAGAAGAAGACTATGATGATAGAGGAGGATGAAGAGAAGGAGAAAGAGAAGGAGGAGGAGGAGGAGGAGAAGAAGACTATGATGATAGAGGAGGATGAAGAGAAGGAGGAGGAGGAGGAGGAGGAGGAGGAGGAGGAGGAGGAGGAGGAGAAGAAGAAGAAGAAGAAGAAGAAGAAGAAGAAGAAGAAGAAGAAGAAGAAGAAGAAGAAGAAGAAGACTATGATGATAGAGGAGGATGAAGAGAAGGAGGAGGAGGAGGAGGAGGAGGAGGAGGAGAAGAAGAAGAAGAAGAAGAAGAAGAAGAAGAAGAAGAAGAAGAAGAAGAAGAAGACGACTATGATGATAGAGGAGGATGAAGAGAAGGAGAAGGAGGAGGAGGAGAAGGAGAAGAAGAAGAAGAAGAAGAAGAAGAAGAAGAAGAAGAAGAAGAAGAAGAAGAAGAAGAAGAAGAAGAAGACTATGATGATAGAGGAGGATGAAGAGAAGGAGAAGGAGGAGGAGGAGGAGAAGGAGAAGAAGAAGAAGAAGAAGAAGAAGAAGAAGAAGAAGAAGAAGAAGAAGAAGAAGAAGAAGAAGAAGAAGAAGAAAATTATTATGAAAGAAATCCTAGCAAATCAGCTCTATTAGATGGGTTAATCCTAGTCACAACTCCCAGCAACTGAAGAGGGGGAAATGGGTGGAGGGCTTCATCCATTGAGAGGTCCCTTCAAAAATAGGATGTTAAAGAAGCTACTACCATCAGCTCTACGGTGTGAACTCATTGAATATAGAATAACAGAGTTGGAAGGGACCTTGTAGGTCATCTAGTCCAACCCCCCATCCAAGCAGGAGACCCTATACCATTTCTGACAGATGGCAGTCCAGTCTCTTCCAGGGATAAAGCTCCCACAACTTCTGAAGGCAACTTCTGTTCCATCGGTTGATTGTTCTCACTGTCAGAAAATTCCTCCTCATTTCTAGGTTGAATCTTTCCTTGGTCAGTGTCCATCCATTATTCCTTGTCTGCCCTTCGGATGCTTTGGAAAATAGTTTGACCCCCTTCCTCCTCTCTGTGGCAGCCCCTCAAATACTGGAAGACTGCTATCCTGTCTCCCCTGGTCCTTCTCTTCACTAGACCAGCCAGGCCCAATTCCTGCAACCGTTCTTCGTGTGTTTTAGTCTCCAGTCCCCTAATCATCCTGGTTGCTCTCCTCTGCACTTTTTCTAGAGTCCTCCACATTTTTTTTATAGCGTGGAACATGGAGACACAGATGGAGAAAGGAAATAGTTTAACAGGCTAAGTACCCTAATTAAGAGTTGCCAATTTAATTAGAGCCAGGGATATTAATGCTCCTATTTTGGTGAGGAGGAGGAGATGGCAAAACCCTTCCTTCATGCTCTCTCTCTCTCTCTCTCTCTCTCCCTCTCTCGCTCTCCATTTCTTTTCTTCTTCTTCTTTTTAAGAGAGATTCTTTCTTTCCAGGAAACCTCATTGGAGGCGAAGGAAGGAGGAGGGGGAAGCAAGAAGGGCGCCTCCCCCCAGCCCCACCGTCAGCTCTTGCGAGCTGACACAACCCCACCCAGGTTTGCAATGAAGAACTTGTCAGCAATCAAGCTAGCAGAAGCTAATTAGCTGGCAGGTTAATGAGTGTGATGGCTCTTGACGGCGCTTCGTTGCAAGCCTCAACTGTATTTAAACAATAAATGATTATTACTTATCCGGAAGCTTGCAAACAATAAGGATTGGAATTGGATTTGAAGCCGGGAGGAAGCCACAGGCTGGGGGGGAAGTGGGGTTTCCAGAGGTCCACTTTGATTCCAGGAGGACTTCAGCTACTTAAAGACCCTCCCGGATGGAACTCGGGAAAGGTTGCTGTATCCTTTGCGATGTGTGTTGATTAATAAAATTAAGGTCCCCAAAAGTGGGGAACCAAAGATTTGGAGGCCTCTCCATGCTAAGGGTGTGCATCATAGAAGGATTAGGTGGCATCGAGATAGTTGAACTCAAAGGGCATCTCTTTGGGACGTGCCATTTTGGGTAGGGGGTGAGAAAGAGGATTCCTATGCAAACCCCTCACACATACACTGATGGGCAACACTACCAATCTCCCCGCTGCAAAAATGAGCCAGTTTGGTCTAGTGTTTAAGGCACCAGGCTAGAAAGTGGGAGACCGTGAGATCTAGACCTGCCTTAAAGCCATGAAAGCCAGCTGGGCGACTTTGGGCCAATCACCAGGAGATGGTGAGTTCTAGTCCCGCCTTAAGGCGTGAAGGAGAGCTGGGTGACTTTGAACCAATCACCAGGAGACAGTGAGTTCTAGTTCCGCCTTAGGCATGAAAGACAGCTGGGTGACTTTGAACCAATCACCAGGAGATGATGAGTTCTAGTCCCGCCTTAGGCATGAAAGACAGCTGGGTGACTTTGAACCAATCACCAGGAGACGGTGAGTTCTAGTCCCGCTTTAGGCATGAAAGACAGCTGGGTGACTTTGAACCAATCACCAGGAGATGATGAGTTCTAGTCCCGCCTTAGGCATGAAAGACAGCTGGGTGACTTTGAACCAATCACCAGGAGACGGTGAGTTCTAGTCCCGCCTTAGGCATGAAAGACAGCTGGGTGACTTTGAACCAATCACCAGGAGATGATGAGTTCTAGTCCCGCCTTAGGCATGAAAGACAGCTGGGTGACTTTGAACCAATCACCAGGAGACGGTGAGTTCTAGTCCTGCCTTAGGCATGAAAGACAGCTGGGTGACTTTGAACCAATCACCAGGAGATGATGAGTTCTAGTCCCGCCTTAGGCATGAAAGACAGCTGGGTGACTTTGAACCAATCACCAGGAGACGGTGAGTTCTAGTCCCGCTTTAGGCATGAAAGACAGCTGGGTGACTTTGAACCAATCACCAGGAGATGATGAGTTCTAGTCCCCGCCTTAGGCATGAAAGACAGCTGGGTGAGTTTGAACCAATCACCAGGAGACGGTGAGTTCTAGTCCTGCCTTAGGCATGAAAGACAGCTGGGTGACTTTGAACCAATCACCAGGAGACGGTGAGTTCTAGTCCTGCCTTAGGCATGAAAGACAGCTGGGTGACTTTGAACCAATCACCAGGAGATGATGAGTTCTAGTCCCCGCCTTAGGCATGAAAGACAGCTGGGTGACTTTGAACCAATCACCAGGAGACGGTGAGTTCTAGTCCTGCCTTAGGCATGAAAGACAGCTGGGTGACTTTGAACCAATCACCAGGAGATGATGAGTTCTAGTCCCGCCTTAGGCATGAAAGACAGCTGGGTGACTTTGAACCAATCACCAGGAGACGGTGAGTTCTAGTCCCGCTTTAGGCATGAAAGACAGCTGGGTGACTTTGAACCAATCACCAGGAGATGATGAGTTCTAGTCCCGCCTTAGGCATGAAAGACAGCTGGGTGAGTTTGAACCAATCACCAGGAGACGGTGAGTTCTAGTCCCGCCTTAGGCATGAAAGACAGCTGGGTGACTTTGAACCAATCACCAGGAGATGATGAGTTCTAGTCCCGCCTTAGGCATGAAAGACAGCTGGGTGACTTTGAACCAATCACCAGGAGACGGTGAGTTCTAGTCCCGCTTTAGGCATGAAAGACAGCTGGGTGACTTTGAACCAATCACCAGGAGATGATGAGTTCTAGTCCCGCCTTAGGCATGAAAGACAGCTGGGTGAGTTTGAACCAATCACCAGGAGACGGTGAGTTCTAGTCCTGCCTTAGGCATGAAAGACAGCTGGGTGACTTTGAACCAATCACCAGGAGACGGTGAGTTCTAGTCCCGCTTTAGGCATGAAAGACAGCTGGGTGACTTTGAACCAATCACCAGGAGACGGTGAGTTCTAGTCCTGCCTTAGGCATGAAAGACAGCTGGGTGACTTTGAACCAATCACCAGGAGATGATGAGTTCTAGTCCCGCCTTAGGCATGAAAGACAGCTGGGTGAGTTTGAACCAATCACCAGGAGACGGTGAGTTCTAGTCCCGCCATAGGCATGAAAGACAGCTGGATGACTTTGAACCAATCACCAGGAGACGATGAGTTCTAGTCCCGCCTTAGGCATGAAAGACAGCTGGGTGAGTTTTGAACCAATCACCAGGGAGACGGTGAGTTCTAGTCCTGCCTTAGGCATGAAAGACAGCTGGGTGACTTTGAACCAATCACCAGGAGACGGTGAGGTTCTAGTCCCGCTTTAGGCATGAAAGACAGCTGGGTGACTTTGAACCAATCACCAGGAGACGATGAGTTCTAGTCCTGCCTTAGGCATGAAAGACAGCTGGGTGACTTTTGGGCCAATCACCAGGAGACGGTGAGTTCTAGTCCTGCCTTAGGCATGAAAGGACAGCTGGGTGACTTTGAACCAATCACCAGGAGATGATGAGTTCTAGTCCCCGCCTTAGGCATGAAAGACAGCTGGGTGAGTTTGAACCAATCACCAGGAGACGGTGAGTTCTAGTCCCCGCCTTAGGCATGAAAGACAGCTGGATGACTTTGAACCAATCACCAGGAGACGATGAGTTCTAGTCCCGCCTTAGGCATGAAAGACAGCTGGGTGAGTTTGAACCAATCACCAGGAGACGGTGAGTTCTAGTCCCGCCTTAGGCATGAAAGACAGCTGGATGACTTTGAACCAATCACCAGGAGATGATGAGTTCTAGTCCCCGCCTTAGGCATTGAAAGACAGCTGGGTGAGTTTGAACCAATCACCAGGAGACGGGTGAGTTCTAGTCCCGCCTTAGGCATGAAAGACAGCTGGATGACTTTGAACCAATCACCAGGAGACGATGAGTTCTAGTCCCCGCCTTAGGCATGAAAGACAGCTGGGTGAGTTTGAACCAATCACCAGGAGACGGTGAGTTTCTAGTCCCGCCTTAGGCATGAAAGACAGCTGGATGACTTTGAACCAATCACCAGGAGATTGAGAGTTCTAGTCCTGCCTTAGGCATGAAGGCCATGTAGGTGACTCTGGGCCAATCACGAAGGAATCGGTGAATTCTAGCTCCACCTTAAGACGTGACAGCCATCTGGGTGACTTTGGGCCAATCACCAGGTAATGGCGAGTTCTAGCCCCACCTTATAACCGTCTGGGAGACCTTGTACCAATCGCTCTCTCTCTCTCGGCCCATCTCACCTCACAGGTCTGTTTGTCTTCCTCTTCTTCCTCTTCCTCTTCTTCTCCCTCCCTCCCTCCCTCCCTTCCTTCCTTCCTTCTCTCTTTTATCTGCTTTGCTTGTTATTGGATTGCGTTCCCTTTTATGCTCTTGGTAGCAAACATTTCAATTTAAAATAAATCTTCCTTTCCCCCCCCCACACCCCGCCTAAAAAAAACCAGTAACATTTCAAAAAAGGGACTTCGGCTGAAGGAATAAAGCTTGGGATGCTAGCAACTGGCACCAGGCTGAGCAGGGAAGAAAAACTCCCCTTCGCCCATCTCGAATTCAACGCTTTGTAGAGCGAGGGAGTGGAGTGGCGGGGAGGCGATGGAGGGGGAGAGGAATTATATATATATATATATAATATATATATATATATATATATATATATATATATATATAATATATATATATATATATATATATGTCTTTTTCTGTTTTTTCGTAGGCTTTTATGTGCATATTCTTTCTAGCCAGGTTTTACCTACGTAAGCTAGGTTGTTCTGTCAGAGTCAGAGCTGCAGAACAACCTAGCTTACGTAGGTAAAAACCTGGCTAGAAAGAATATGCATATATATATATATATATATATATATATATATATATATATATATATATATATATTTACTACCCTTGTATATTGCAATGTTATTTCCCTTTTTTTCTCACACACTAGCCAAAAAAAAGTCCATTTTCACAACCGCTATAAAGTGACATGTTCGCAGCTAGTAAAACAGCTCCATAAATACCTTGGCCGAACTCGAGCAAGCGCTGTCTTATATCCTTTTTCCTCCATAAACCCCCCCACCCCCCCCCCCCTTGAAGTGAACCGGTGATTTTCCGTGGCGGTTTTGTAAGGAGACAGGAGCATTATGATCGCTCATAACGTCCTGACTATCATTTGCCACAAGCAATATCTGTCAGTATTAAATAAAGCTGCATTATAAATGTAAACAAAACAGCCGCCATCTACAAAATGAGCTGTCCGCCATTGCTGGAGGCGGAAACTCAACCTTTCTTATTGACTTTGGCTCTTTATTTACCCTCCTCCGTGGAAAGGCACTGATTTGCTCTCTGTCTCTCTGTCTCTCCCTCCCTCTCCCTCTCTCTTTCTGTCTCTCTTTCTTTCTCCGTTTCTTTCTCACCCCTCCCTCCCGCCTCTTTCTCTCTCTCTTTCTGTCCCTCCCTCTCTCTTTCTGTCTCTCTATCTTTCTCCGTCTCTTTCTCTTTCTGTGTCCTCTCTTTTCTTTCTTTCTTTCTCTCTTTCTCTCCCTCTCTCCCTCCCTCTCCCTCTGTCTCTTTCTCTCTCCCTCCCTCCCTCCCCCTCTCTCTTTCTCTCTCTCTTTCTCTCCCTCCCTCTCTCTTTCTGTCTGTCTCTCTTTATTTCTCCGTCTCTTTCTCTCCCTCCCTCCCTCTCCCTCTCTTTCTCTCTCTCTTTCTCTCCCTCCCTCTCTCTTTCTGACTCTCTTTCTTTCTCCGTCTCTTTCTCTTTCTGTCTCTCTCTTTCTTTCTTTCTCTTTCTCTCCCTCTCTCCCTCCCTCCCTCCTCCCTCTGTCTCTTTTCTCTCTCCCTCCCTCCCCCTCTCTCTTTCTCTCTCTCTCTTTTTCTCCCTCCCTCCCTCTCTCTTTCTGTCTCTGTCTCTGTCTCTCTCTCTCTTTCTCTCTCCCATCCCTCTCTCTCTTTCTCTCTCTGTCTTTCTTTCTGTCTTTCTCTCTGTCTCTTTTTCTTTCTCTCTGTCTCTCTCTGTGTCTCTCTCTCCGTCTCTCCCCTCTCTCATTCTCTCTGTCTCTCTTTCTCTGTCTCTCTTTTCTCTCTCTCTCTCTCTCTCTGTGTGTGGTGTTTCTCTCTGTCTCTCCCTCTCTCATTCTCTCTTTCTCTGTCCCCTCTCTTTTTTCTTTCTGTCTCTGTCTCTCTCTCCGTCTCTCTGTCTCTCTTTCTTTCTCTCTCTCTCTGTCTCTCTTTCTTTCTCTCTATGTCTCTTTTTCTTTCTCTCTGTCTCTCTCTGTGTCTCTCTCTCCATCTCTCCCTCTCTCTTTCTGTCTCTCTTTTCTCTCTCTCTCTCTCTCTCTGTGTGTGTGTGTTTCTCTCTGTCTCTCCCTCTCTCATTCTCTCTGTCTCTCTTTCTCTGTCCCTTTCTTTTTTCTTTCTGTCTCTCTCCGTCTCTCTGTCTCTCTTTCTTTCTCTCTATGTCTCTTTTTTCTTTCTCTCTGTCTCTCTTTCTCTCCCCCCCCCCACCCCAATGTGCACAATTGGAATTATCTTTCCAAAAAGATAAACCTTCTTGGATGAGATATCATGACAAGGTCTCTCTCTCTCTTGCCTGCTTCTCTGACACACAGCTGTGCAGTTTTTAGAGGTGGCACCTGCATCAGCAAAGACCGATGATAAACCAGGATCCAAATAGAGACCCCATTAGGGAGGGCAAAAATTACAACAACAAAAAAGAGAGAAGACAGAAATCAACCAACCACAGACACGTTGGAGGAATCATGACGGAGAGGGGGATTTGAATTTTAAAACCGCAGAACCCAAAACAAAATTTGTCGTACCGATATTTAAACATACACCATTAATTGGCGGGGAAAGACAAGCAAAGGGGGAGTTTGGGATCTCTGAAAGGAGCTGGTGGGCTCGCTCGTGTGTGTGTGTGTGTGTTTTGTGTGTCTTTGTGCAGGTAAAATAACAGGGTGTCAGTTCCTTTGCAACGGATGCCGTGATGCCCCGGATGGAGGAAGAATTGCCTTTGGAATGGGAATTGTCGCAGGAATTGTCACGGGCTTGGTGCGGGAAGAGGTGAGTTTGTTGTGATGTGGGCAGAAGAGGACAAGCAGAGATGAAATCTGGCTGCCATCAGAGAAATAGGAGAGCGAGAAAGAGGGGAAGAGAGAGTGAGAGAAAGAGAGCGCAAGAGAAAGAGAGATAAAGATACCAGGGAAAGAGAACAAGAAAGAAAGAGAAAGAGACAAAAAAGAAAGAAAGAGAGAGAGAGAGAGAGAGAGAAAGGAAGAAAGAAAGAAGAGAGTGAGAAAGAGGGGAAGAAAGTGTGTGAGAAAGAGAGAACAAGAGAAAGAGAACAAGGAAAGAGAACAAGAAAGAGAGAGAGAGAGGGAGAGACAAAAGAGAAAGAAAGAGAGAGAGAGAGAAAAGAGTGAGAAAGAAGGGAAGAGAGAGTGAGAGCAAGAGAAAGCAAGAGAGAAAGAGAGAAAGAGAACAGGGAAAGAGAACAAGAAAGAAAGAGAAAGAAAGAGAGAGAGAGACACAAAAGAGAAAGAAAGAGAGAGAGCAGAGAGAAGAGTGAGAAAGAAGGGAAGAAAAAGTGAGAAAAGAGAGACAGAAAGAGAAAGAGAGAGAAAGAGACCAGGGAAAGAGAACAAGAAAGAAAGAGAGAGAGGGGGAGAGAGAGAGAGAGAGAAAAGAGTGAGAAAGAAGGGAAGAGAGAGTGAGAAAAAGAGAGAGTGATAGAAAGAGAAAGAGAGAGAAAGAGACCAGGGAAAGAAAACAAGAAAGAAAGAGAGAGAGAGAGGAGAGAGAGAGAGAGAGAGAGAGAGAGAGAGAGAGAGAAAGAAAGAAGAAAGAAAGAAAGAAAGAAAGAAAGAAAGAAAGAAAAAGAGAAATGGAAACTGGATTTTGTCCATGGTAGGGAGGGGTGTGCAGTCCACTGCAATTGCTCAGAGGCAAGAGTTTTAAATGCTGAAGTCGCTGTAAATAAGATTTGCATTCGATATGCAGCTCTTACTGGGATTCTTCCACAACAGCTTCTTAGCTTTTCTGCAATATAATTGCATACCAGGAGTTCTTGAGTTCTTGGGGGTGCCCGTTTTCATTGGCTCTACTCTGGCTTGCAGGGGAGAAATCATGACAGTTCTCCCATCAATAGAGTTATCCAAAGGAACTCTCTCCGACCTCGTGCAACACGCTAAGCCCTGGCTGGCAAAACACACAATGGATGTCTTTATTTAAAATACTAAGGAGGGATGAATAAATCAGATTATGAGTGAGTCGGTTCAGATGACCTGCTGGGTTTCTCACAATAAAATGAACAACGACCCAACTGCCTTTTAGTCTAGACTGCCATTTTATGCAAATCCACTCTGTAAGTTCTTAAGCATCTCCCTGAAACTATTCATGTCCATCCCCCACCCCCCCCAAAAAAAACAGTATTGAGGGAAGGTGCAGAGGAAATTAGTGCTGTTCATTGGAATCCCAAACTATTTTGATATGAGAGAGAGGGGGGGGAGGGAGAGGGAGAGAAGGAGAGGAGACCACAGATAGATATATGATAGATAGATAGATAGATAGATAGATAGATAGATAGATAGATAGATAGATAGATAGAAAAATAGATAGACAGATAGATGAGATAGATGATAGACAGATAATGATAGATATGGATGGATGGATGGATGGATGGATGGATGGATGGATGGATGGATGGACGGACGGATGGATGGATAGATAGATAGAGATACAATAGATAGATTGATAGCTATGGATGGATGGATGGATAGAGATACGATAGATAGATAGATAGATAGATAGATAGATAGATAGATAATGATATAGATGGATAGATAGATAGAAAGATAGAAAGATGAAAGTTAGATGATAGACAGATGAGATAGATGATAGACAGATAATGATAGATATGGATGGATGGAGAGAGAGGGAGAGAGATACAATAGATAGATGAGATAGATGATAGATAAGGATAGATATGGATGGATGGATGGATGGATAGAGATACGATAGATAGATAATGGTATAGATGGATAGATAGATAGAAAGATGAAAGTTAGATGATAGACAGATGAGATAGATGATAGACAGATAATGATAGATATGGATAGATGGATGGATGGATGGATGGATGGATAGAGAGAGAGATATATATATATATATATACAATAGATAGATGAGATAGATGATAGATAATGATAGATATGGATGGATGGATGGATACGATAGATAGATAGATAGATAGATAGATAGATAGATAGATCTTGGAAGCATCAACAAGCCTCAGTTTGACCAGGCCCTCAAGAACAAAGCTCAAAATACAGACTTTTACCCATTTTCAGGGCAACAAGAGAAGAAATAAAAGCCAAATAGAAAGGGAACACATGCCTGGGCCTCCAGAGGCAAATGAAACCTGAAATTCAGACATTAAACCACCTCAAGTTGGCACTTAATACACAGAAACCTCCTCTTCTCCTTTCGCAGATGTAAGCGCCAGTGCAGAAAGAAGGGGCCGTGCCACCCTTTTGGGAGAGCACGCTATTAATTATCGCAATTTCGTCCACCTCGCGGGATAAGGAGGGCCCGTGGATCGGTGTGGGATCTCTGCACCACGAACCCTGCCCACCAGCTTCTCATGTTTGCAAACAACAACAAACAAACAAACAAACAAACTTGAGACCCAGGATTAAAAAGCCACCCTTAATTAATCCACCCAGTTGCCATTTAAATAAAGCCGCACTCAGCAGCCGCCGTTGCCGCCAAAGGACGGGGTCGCCGTGGAGAAGGAAGATATCCCACGAGGATGCCCGTCACTCCAATGGGCACCCGGAGCCCCCTTCTCCCCCCAAAAACATTGTGATTATTGCTCGCAAAAAGCAAACAACGCCGGCGTCTTTCCTTCCCCCCCCCCCCATCCACCCGCTCCCCCCCCCCACTCCCACTCCCGGCCAAGCTCTCTAAATCATTTCAATTCCTATTTCCAAGTATAATTTAATCTTTTCCAGCGACACTTGATGCTTACTTCATCACGGCGTAATGACAGATTAAAAAGTTGTTGAATTAAATATTAAAAAGGACTTCGGGCAGTCCTGCGGTTTTTTTGTTTTGTTTTGTTTTTTCTTATGGAATAACACAGATTGGAGATGAAATGAGAAACCCAAATGCATATTTTATGCTGAAAAAGGGAAAGACGGGTCTGTACACGCACAAGTGCCTATGCTCATTTATTTTCCTCCAGGCCACCTGCTTTGTAATAAAACAGCATCGGTGTTTTATTATTGTTATTTATTATTATTATTATTATTATTATTATTATTATTATTATTATTATTATTATTAGTTTTGTTGTTATTATTTTATTATTATTATTATTATTATTTGTTTTGTTGTTGTTATATTATTATTATTATTATTATTATTATTATTATTATTATTAGTTAATCTTTAGTGAGATTCACAGCCTTTGAGGCTGGTTAATAGCTCAGCAGCTCGAGTCCTAACCAAGGACCTAGGAACTGTTAAGGTATTGTCGGAGGATGTAGGCTGTTCCGAGTAAGGTGGTTTTTTTGTAGAGTCAAAATGTTCAAGTAGAGTCAAGTTGTTATTATTATTATTATTATTATTATTATTATTATTATTATTATTTAATCTTTAGTGAGATTCACAGCCTTTGAGGCTGGTTAATAGCTCAGCAGCTCGAGTCCTAACCAAGGACCTAGGAACTGTTAAGGTATCGTCGGAGGATGTAAGCTGTTCCGAATAAGGTGGTTTTTTTGTAAAATCAAAATGTTCAAGTAGAGTCAAGTTATTATTATTATTATTATTATTATTATTATTATTATTATTGGTTAATCTTTAGTGAGATTCACAGCCTTTGAGGCTGGTTAATAGCTCAGCAGCTCGAGTCCTAACCAAGGACCTAGGAACTGTTAAGGTATCGTCGGAGGATGTAGGCTGTTCAGAGTATTATTATTATTATTATTATTATTATTATTATTATTATTATTAGTTAATCTTTAGTGAGATTCACAGCCTTTGAGGCTGGTTAATAGCTCAGCAGCTCGAGTCCTAACCAAGGACCTAGGAACTGTTAACTGTTAACTGTTACTTGTTCCGAGTAAGGTGGTTTTTTGTAGAGTCAAAATGTTCAAGTCCGGCAAATTTAGGATTTCTAAATAGCGGGGTAGCCCTTTGGGTATTGCTCCAAGGGCTCCAATTACAATCGGGACAACACACGATTTCTTTTTCCACAGTCGCTCAACTTCAACTTGCAAGTCCCGGTACTTTGTGATTTTTTTCTTGCTGCTTATCTTCAATCCGTGCATCACCAGGTATTGCAATGTCAATGAACCATACTTTTTTCTTTTCAACTATTGTTATGTCAGGTGTGTTGTGGACCAAGTGCCTGTCAGTCTGAATCCTAAAGTCCCACAAGATCTTGAGTTTCTCATTCTCTAAAACTTTCTCAACCTGATGTTCCCAGTGGTTTTTGCTGTACTCAAATCCAAACTTCTGGCACAATTTCCAGTGAATGATTTTAGCAACACGGTCATGGCGTTGTAGGTAGTCAGTTTGTGAAATTTTGCTGCACCCACTGATCAGATGGTCGACTGTCTCCTCTTTCTCATTGTAGAGGCGGCATTTGCTGTTGGTGGTAACATGTTGAATTTTTGCCTTCATGCAGTTTGTGGCTAGGGCTTGTTCTTGAGATGCCAAAATAAAGCTTTCTGTTTCTTTTTTCAGTACTCCTGATCTTAACCAGTTCCAAGTTAGTTTCTGGTTGTTGTTGTTGTTGTTGTTGTTGTTGTTGTTGTTGTTGTTGTTATTATTATTATTATTATTATTATTATTATTATTATTATTATTATTATTATTATTTAGGCAAGGGAAGCAAGAGACAGCATTGGTTATCGCTGAAAAACAGCAGCCTGAAACAAGGTTCAAGGTACGTGGGAACGAAGGAACAATTCTGCATGTTCTTACGAGATTATTTGCACTTCCGTTCTGTCTTTCACCCACCCCTATTTAATAACTGAAATGCCATTCAGTCACATTTGCGCCTTGGAAAGCACGCAATCCAACAGGCGTTTAACCCAGTGCGTTGCCCCACAGCGAAAGGGAACATTAAAAAGCCGGAGGCATGAAACTTTCGCTGGTTGGGTGCACCGTCGCAGGACGGTGCTCCAAAGAGTGACAGGCAAATCCAATCGAAAAGCTGAAACCGATTAGGCTTTTATGCATTGTTCGTTCTCTGGTTATGGGGGAGTTCCCTCGAAATGACAACTCGGTATGAAGCCTACACAAGACACTTTCCGTTGCTTTGATTTGAGAACGTGAGAAAGAGCTCAGAAAAACAGACCTGGAAGGGACCCTGGAGGTCTTCTAGTCCAACCCCCTTCTCAGGCAGGAAGCCCTATCTCATTTCAGACAAATGGTTATCCAACATCTTCTTAAAAACCTCCAGTGTTGGAGCATTCACGACTTCTGGAGGCCAGTTGTTCCACTGGTTAATTGTTCCAACTGTCAGGAAATTTCTCCTTAGTTCTAAGTTGCTTCTCTCCTTGATGAGTTTCCACCCGTTGCTTCTTCTCCTGCCTTCAGGTGCTTTGGAGAATAGCTTGACTCCCTCTTCTTTGGGGCAGCCCCTGAGATATCGGAAGAGTGCTATCTTGTCTCCCCTAGTCCTTCTTTTCATTAAACTAGACATAACTAGACATAGACAGTGAGTTCTAGTCCTACCTTAAGCATGAAAACTGGCTGGGTGACTTTGGGCCAATCACCAGGAGATGGGAGTTCTAGTCCTACCTTAAGCATGAAAACCTGGCTGGGCGACTTTGGGCCAATCCCCAGGAGACGGTGAGTTCTAGTCCTACCTTAAGGATAAAAACTGGCTGGGTGACTTTGAGCCAATCCCCAGGTGATGGTGAGTTCTAGTCCTACCTTAAGCAAGAAAACTGGCTAGGTGACTTTGAGTCAATCCCCAGGAGACGGTGAGTTCTAGTCCTACCTTAAGCATGAAAACTGGCTGGGTGACTTTGGGCCAATCACTAGGAGACGGTGAGTTCTAGTCCCGCCTTAGGCATGAAAACCGGCTGGGTGACTTTGGGCCAATCCCCAGGAGACGGTGAGTTCTAGTCCTACGTCAGGATGGAGTCACGCCGTAGAGACGGTCTCGAATGGAGCCCGTGGCTTTCTTGCGTTCACACAACAGCCACAATCCAGCAGAATGGGGTAAGAGGCCCACTGATTAGCTGCTTCTGAATAATTGGCCACCAAATGACATTCTTCCCCCCCCCTTTTTTGGGGGGGAGGGGGCGCCTAGATGTGACAACTTCAGGCGTTCAATTTGCATAATTCGGAGCAAGCGAGGAGAGGGGGAGGCGTTCCACGCTAACACACATACAAGTCTTGCTCAAAGGGGAATGCGTACTGTTTCCCCGTAATTATGTATTAAACTGTCAGGAAGGAGAGGGGATATTAGGCAGAAGTAAAGCAGGGGGGAGGAAGGTGTTTTGCGGCAAACATGGATGTCGGGTGGGAAACTATTGACGGAGTGAAAAAGAAACACGGCACCAGCCTTGTTTCGGCTCCTTCTGGCCCTCCCCGAGATCCGAAAAACTGATTCGATGCGTATTACAGGTAGTCCTCGTCTTACGACCACAATGGAGCCAGTCCCCAACATTCCCGTTGCTAAGCGAGAGAAAAGTGAGATTCCCCCCCTCCCCCGTTTTAAGTCCTTCCTCGCCTTGGCTGCTAAGTGAATCGCCGCAAGACGTCCGGTGAGTAACCCGGTCGTTAAGTGAGTCTGGCTTCCCCCGTTGACTTGGCTCATCAGAGGTGTCGCAAAAGGGGATCGTGTGACCCAGGGAAGCTGCCACCATCCTCGGCGTGAATCGGTTGCCGAGCACTTTTGATCACGGGACGGCGGAGACCGTCATTAAGTCTGAAAAAATGGTCATAAGCCGCTATTTTCAGTGCCCTTGTAACGT
Source organism: Arizona elegans (assembly GCA_022577455.1). Taxonomy (NCBI): domain Eukaryota; kingdom Metazoa; phylum Chordata; class Lepidosauria; order Squamata; family Colubridae; genus Arizona; species Arizona elegans. Next base: position 232,572 of record JAKOOJ010000107.1, read on the forward strand.
CGAACGGTCAGTAAATGAACAGCCGTAAGTCAAAGACTGTCTGTAGCTGGTGTTCCCCCAATGTCCTCGCACGTTTTTGACCCGGCTGAAGGTACCCTAGGAACACACCAACTTCACCCCCGTTTCCATTAGGGGAAATCGTGATGCACCAAGCTAAGATGAGACAGTAGCTGGGATTGCTGGGCTGTTGTAATTCAACAACAGTTTAATCCTTTTCCCTTGTTGATGTCAAGGCACAAAACAATGGCAGACCAGAACTGTACAACATGGCAAACTGGGTCTCTCTCTTCACCCCCTCACTCTTTCCCCTTCTGTCTCTCTGTCCCTCTCTCTCTGTCTGTCTCCATCTCCCCCTCTTCCTCCCTCTCTCTCTCTTTCTCTCCCCTTTCTCTTTCTCTCCCTCTGTCTGCCTCTCGGTTTCTCGCTCTCTTTCTCTGTCTCTCCCTCTCTCTCTGTCACTCTCTCTTTCTCCCTCTCTTTCCCCTCTTCTTCTTCTCTCTCTCCCCCTCCTTCTCTCTCTTTCTCTCCCTCTCCCTGTCCCTCTTTCTCAGTGTCCTTCCCTCCCTCTCTCTTTCTGTCCCTCTGTCTGCCTCCCTGTGTTTCTCTCTTTGTCTCTCTCTCTTTCTATCTCAGTCTCTCCTTTTCTTCCTTCCTCTCTCGCTTTCACTCTGTCTCTCTCTCCCTTCCTCTCTCTATCTCTCACCCCCTCTTCCTCCTTCTCCCTTCCTCCCCCCTCACTCTGTCTCTGTCCCTTCCTCTCTCTCTCTCTTCCTCTCCTCTCTCTCCCCTCCTTCTTTCTCTCTCTCTCTCTTTCTCAGTGTCCCTCCCTCCCTCTCTCTTTCTGTCCCTCTGTTTGCCTCTCGGTTTCTCTCTTTCTCTGTTTCTCGCTCTTGCTCTCTTTCTCTGTCTCTGTCTCTCCTTCTCTTCTTCCCTCTCTCTCTGTCACTTTCTCTCTCTCTCTCTCTTTTCCCCTCCTCTTCTTCTCTCTCTCCCTTCTTCTTTTTCTTTCTCTCCCTCTCCCCGTCCCCCCCTCTCTTTTTCAATGTCCTTCCCTCCCTCTCTTTCTGTCCCTCTGTGTTTCTCTCTTTGCCTCTCTCTCTCTTTCTATCTCTCTGTCCTTCCTTCCTCGCTCTCTCTTACTCTCTCTCTCTCCCTTCTTCTCTTTCACCCCCCCTTCCTCTCTCGCTCTCCCTTCCATCCCCTCTCTCTCACTCTGTCTCTCTCTGTCCCTTCCTCTCTCTCTCTCTCTATCCCTTTCCCTCTCTCTCCCTTCCTCCCCCTCTCTCCCTCTGTCTCTCTCTGTCCCTTCCCCCCTCCCTCTCTTTCTCTCCCTTCTCTCTTTTCAGCCCCGTCAAAGAGTTTCTTCTCTGCCACTTCCATCTTGGCCACAGCTCAGCCACACCGCAGCCGCCTCCTCCGCCACTTCTCCCCCCCCCTTCTCCCTTCCATCCCGACTGCATAATTAATGCAAATATCTTCGCCCCGGCTCTTCCAGTTTACTTTGGTACGACACGTATCGCGGAATATTAACTAGAGAGAGAAAGCAGCTTCGCAACAGGGGTGGGAAAAAAAAGAAAAAAAAAATCAGCCTGTCAGAGGCTCACTCCAAATGCCAGCAGGGGGAAGGAAGAAAGAAAAAGAAGAAGGGAAAGAAAGAAAGAAAGAAAGAGAGAGAGAGAGAGAGAGAGAGAGAGAGAGAGAGAGAGAGAGAGAGAGAGAGAGAAAGAAAGAAAGAAAGAAAGAAAGAAAGAAAGAAAGAAAGAAAGAAAGAAAGAAGCGTGTAAGTGCCTTCAAGACCGTTTCATCAAGGTGACTGAAAACTCAACTACTGAAGGAAATTCCGACTTACATTTATGAGCTGCTCGATAATGCATTATTCATAATATATTCCTTCGCTTTTATACATAGCTACAACTCGCAGTTCCTCACCCCATAATAAGAAAGGTGCCCAAACTGTAGGAACCAGATTCCGACAGAGAGAGAGGAGAGAGAGAGAGAGAGAGAGAGAGAGAGAGAGAGAGAGAGAGAGAGAGAGAGAGAGAGAGAGAGACAATGGGAGGAAGAAGGAAAAAAAAAAAAACGTCTCTAAACTTTGGTTTCATCCAGCAAATA